>CM059788.1:43166908-43289408 GCA_030435695.1 Brachymystax lenok tsinlingensis
GTTAACATCAGTGTCTTAACCACGTCTCAGTAATGACCAACACATCTGGATAGGATCTGTGAACCCACACTTTTAATTGATACATTTTATGTAATAAGCTTCTAGTGTTAACGTGCAGAAAACCCAGGCTTTTACGAGAGCAGAAATCAGTGAAACAGATATCAGAGTCGAATTGGGGCTAGAAACAGTAGATGGGCCAGGGTGTCAATGCACATTTCCAGATATCATCAGCAGTAATACAATCATGGCACGGTAGAGGACAGGGAGAGCTCTGCAGTGTTTATTTTTTATGACACTTGAATGTGCATCAGATGGCAACAAGATCATATTGTACAGCAATTTCATCAGGTAACATGAATACAAAGCCGGCAAGAGGTGGTTAGAATAGGATGGGAGGCCAAAAGTCCATGTAACCAATAGAGAGTCAGAGTCCCAAGTGTGGGAACAAACATAGTCTGTCCCACGGGTTGGGAAAACAAGCAAGTTCATAGTCAACAAAGCACACAGGAGTCATGAGGCAAATAGCATAAAGCACAAGAAAAAAAATATAACGACTTGGGGCTAGTCATTGTAAGTTCATTGTAACTTTAGAGAGTAGCTCTCTATGAGTCCAGTAGGCTATAAAAGTATGAGATCAAATAAATAAATAGTAGGTCTATACTAGTTAAATAAAGCGTTTCTGAGTAAGCTCACATAATAAGATTCACAAGATAATTAACCTACCTAAAATTCATAAGTCTGTAGTGTTTGTAAGTGTGTGTGTGCTGGAGGCGAGCGAAGCTCTGGAGAGAGGGGGGAGTGTGGCGGGGGTACCTGTACCAGACAGGGGGAGACAGGCCAGGGCAGACGGTGAAAATATCGCCAGGTGGAATCCAAGCAGCAGTGCAACAGGCAATGGGAGTAGGTATCACACTCGCTTGGGAGAAGCTTTTTTTCCAGAGCCAGATTCTTGTAGAAAATCCCAGATAGCTAGCTAATGTAGCTAGCAAGTCTATGTTCACTGTTTTTTTCCAATATTGTTTCTTATTGAGGTAATTTACAATTGAAGTGTCCTGGCTGCATGTCAGAGATGAATCCAGGGGGTACGTTATTGTAATAACCTCTGCACAGAGGGAGGGGGCTTCAAAGGCCTTTGCATTTGGGTGGGGGAGGCTGTGAAACTCTCCTACCATTGTTGGGTTCAAGGGCTTTGACACCTTGTGTATATCCAAACATAACACAACAGAGGACACTGGAGGGTTGTTGTGCACGGTGCCTTCGGAAATTATTCAGACCCCTTGACTTTTTCCACATTTTGTTACTTTACAGCCTTGTTCTAAAATATATATGTAAAAAATACAAATCTTCTACAATCTCCACATTAATACCTCTTATATATATATATATATATATATATATATATATATATATATATATATATATATATATATATATATATATATATATATATATATATATATATATATATCCAAACATGGCACTACAGAGGATACTAAAGTACCTCTGCATTTCAAGCTCAAGTTCAACATTTTATTATGTCCATTTCTCATAAAGAGAACAAACTAGATATACATCAAAGGATAATGATCTCCAATGACACAGCGAGTATACTACTTATGACTGTCACCCAACTTCTGTAGCATACATCACCGTTGTGGTAATCCTCACCTAAATCACACCAGGGTTTATTCTGAGGGATAAATTTGAAACGGCGGTTGATAAGGTTTATAAGCCATTGAAATATAGCCGTTGTAATATAACTCTGCCAATCAACTAACTCCCTGCATCCCAAATGGCAGCCTATACTTTTTATAGTGCACCATAGGGCTCTGGTCAAAAGTAGTGCACTATCAATGGAATAGGGTGCCATTTGACACGTAACCCTCTCTCAGGACAGATTGAACCCAGGAATGGGATGTACAAGCTTAGTCAGTTGACATTTGGGCTGTATTGTGCACCGACTGGATTTCCTCTGAAAGAAATGAAAGTTTTTGGTTTTATTTAATTAAATCTACAGATTGAAAGCACATTTGTCTTATGAAAGGCAATTATGAGCATATATACAGTTGAAGTCGTAAGTTTACATATACTTAGGTTGGAGTCATTAAAACTCGTTTTTAAACCACTCCACACATTTCTTGTTAACAAACTATAGTTTTGGCAGGTTGTTTAGGACATCTACTTTGTGCATGACACAAGTAATCTTTCCAACAATTGTTTACAGACAGATTATTTCACTTATAATTCACTGTATCACAATTCCAGGGGGTCAAAGGTTTACATACACTAAGTTGACTGTGACTTTAAACAGCTTGGAAAATTCCAGAAAATGATGTTGTAACGCCCAGTCCCGAGTTTCAGGCTGGAGCGTTTTGGTTTTGTCTTTGTGTAGGGCTTGTTCATTCTAGGTGTCGTATTTCTATAAAGAGAATGGTTCCCACCAGAGGCAGCTGTGTGTCGTTGTCTCTAATTGGGAACCATATTTAGGCTAGTAGGTTTCACTCTGGGTTCGGGGTTATTGTATGTTCATAGCTGTGTTTGTTTGTTCAGTTATGTTCATCGTTACGTTCTCCGTTCTTTGTTTTGTTCCGTCTTGTTCCCGTGGAGTTATTAAATCATGTATTCTGGCTACATCGCTGCGTCTTGGTCTGTCCGTCCGGAAGATAATCATGACAGAATAACCCACCAAACGAAGACCAAGCAGCGAGAGACTGGGAGTGCTGGACCAGGAGGACCTCATCGGATCTCGCCTGGCACGGAGGTCCGTAAGGCTGCCCCAAGAAACTTTTGGGGCACACGAGGAGGTTGGCCGGTTCAGGAGGGACTCCTGAGCCAACCCCTCGTGCTTTATGGAGAGAGCGTTGGGGAGAGCGTCGCAGCGAAGGGAGGCCGTGCTATGCAGTGTTGCGCACGGTTTCCCCTATAGGGATTCAGAGGCCGGTGCGAGTGATTCCCGCTCCACTCATCAGTCGGGGAAAATAAGTGTTCAGCCAGAAAGAGTGGTGCCATCGCTGCGCACTAAGTCCCCGGCACGCCTCCTGGGACCCGGATATCCTGCTCCAGTTCCGTGTGCGGTGTCTCCGGCACGTGTCCGCAGCCCAGTGCGAGAGATCCCAGCGCCACTCATGGGTCGGGCCGAGGTCTGTGTGCTACCTGGGAGAGTGGTGCCAGCTCATGCGAGCCAGGCCTCCAGTGCGCCTTTTTGGGACCATGTTATCCTGTGGTCTCACGGGCAGAATCTCCGGCACGGATCCACAGCCCAGTCCGAGAGATTCCAGCTCCACTCACCCATGAGGCCAGGGTTAGTGAGCTAGCTGGAGATATGGTGTCGGCTCTCCAGATCAGGTTCCCGGTCCGGTGGATGTTTCTACACGCCCAGTCCCGGTTCCACGCTCCGAGATCCCTGTTCCACGCCCAAGATCCCTGTTCCACGTTCCAAGATCCCTGTTCCACGCTCCAAGATCCCTGTTCCACGTTCCAAGATCCCTGTTCCACGTTCCAAGATCCCTGTTCCACGTTCCAAGATCCCTGTTCCGCTGCTCCAAGATCCCTGTTCCACGCTCCAAGATCCCTGTTCCGCGTTTCCAAGATCCCTGTTCCGCTGCTCCAAGATCCCTGTTCCGCTGCTCCAAGATCCCTGTTCCGTGTTCCAAGATCCCAGTCCGTGTAGTGGTGTCTACACGCCCAGTCCCTGTTCCACGCACCCAGCTCCCCGCGGCGCTCCGAGAGTCCAGCACGCCCTGCCCGGCCCCGCGCACTCCAGCTCCCCGCGGCGCCCGAGAGTCCAGCACGCCCTGCCCGGCCCGCTCAAGCACTCAAGCTCCCTCGTATGCTCAGAGAGTCCAGCACGCCCTGCTCCGCCCCGCGCACTAAGCTCCCCGCGGCGCCCGAGAGTCCAGCACGCCCTGTCCCGGCTCCGCGCACCAAGCTCCCGTGCGCTCAGAGAGTCCACAGCACGCCCTGTCCTGGCTCCGCCGCACCAAGCTCCCCGCGCGCTCAGAGAGTCCAGCACGCCCTGTCCCGGCTCCGCCGCACCAAGCTCCCCGCGGCGCTCAGAGAGTCCAGCACGCCCTGTCCCGGCCCGCCGCACCAAGCTCCCCGCATGCTCAGAGAGTCCAGTACGACCAGTTCCTGCTCCACGCACCAGAGTCCCAGTGAGCATCACGAGTCCAGTACTGCCAGTTCCTGCTCCACGCACCAGCGTCCCAGTGAGCATCACAAGTCCAGTACGACCAGTTCCTGCTCCACGCACCAGAGTTCCAGTGAGCATCACAAGTCCAGTACTGCCAGTTCCTGCTCCACGCACCAGAGTACCAGTGAGCATCACTAGTCCGGTACTGCCAGTTCCTGCTCCACGCACCAGAGTTCCAGTGAGCATCACAAGTCCAGTACTGCCAGTTCCTGCTCCACGCACCAGAGTTCCAGTGAGCATCACAAGTCCAGTACTGCCAGTTCCTGCTCCACGCACCAGAGTTCCAGTGAGCATCACGAGTCCAGTACGACCAGTTCCTGCTCCACGCACCAGAGTCCCAGTGAGCATCACGAGTCCAGTACGACCAGTTCCTGCTCCACGCACCAGAGTCCCAGTGAGCATCACGAGTCCAGTACTGCCAGTTCCTGCTCCACGCACCAGAGTCCCAGTGAGCATCACGAGTCCAGTACTGCCAGTTCCTGCTCCACGCACCAGCCGCCCAGTGAGCATCACGAGTCCAGTACGGCCAGTTCCAACTCCACGCACCAGAGTTCCAGGAGAAGGCCCAGGGCCTCCGGTTCTGGATGTCAGACCAGCACGGCCAGCACCGGAGCCTCCACCTGGGACAAAGCGACCACTCAAGACCCCCCACAGATTTTTCGGCGCGTCCGGAGTCCGGCGCCTTTGGGTACTGTAACGCCCAGTCCCGAAGTTTCAGGCTGGAGCGTTTTGGTTTTGTCTTTGTGTAGGGCTTGTTCATTCTAGGTGTCGTATTTCTATGTTGGGTAATGGTTCCCAATTAGAGGCAGCTGTGTGTCGTTGTCTCTAATTGGGAACCATATTTAGGCTAGTAGGTTTCACTCTGGGTTCGGGGGTTATTGTATGTTCATAGCTGTGTTTGTTTGTTCAGTTATGTTCATCGTTACGTTCTCCGTTCTTTGTTTTGTTCCGTCTTGTTCCCGTGGAGTTATTAAATCATGTATTCTGGCTACATCGCTGCGTCTTGGTCTGTCCCCTCAGAAGTGAAACGTGACAGATGTCATGGCTTTAGAAGCTCCTGCTAGGCTAATTGAAATCATTTGAGTCAATTAGAGGTGTACCTGTGGATGTATTTCAAGGCCTAACTTCAAACTCAGTGCCTCTTTGCTTGACATCATGAGAAAATCAAAATAAATCAGCCAAGACCTCAGAAATTGTAGACCTCCACAAGTCTGGTTCATCCTTGGGAGCAATTTCTAAACGCCTGACGTTACCACGTTCATCTGTACAAACAATAGTACGCAAGCATAAACACCATGGGGCCACGCAGCCGTCATACCGCTCAGGAACGAGACGTGTTCTGTCTCCTAGAGATGAACGTACTTTGGTGCGAAAAGTGCAAATCAATCCCAGAACAACAGCAAAGGACCTTGTGAAGATGCTGGAAGAAAACAGGTACAAAAGTATCTATATCCACAGTAAAACAAGTCCTATATCGACATAACCTGAAAGGCCGATCAGAAAGGAAGAAGCCACTGCTCCAAAACTGCCATAAAAATGCTAGACTACGGTTTGTAACTGCACATGGGGACAAAGATCGTACATTTTGGAGAAATGTCCTCTGGTCTGATGAAACAAAAATAGAACTGTTTGGCCATAATGACAATTTTTATGTTTGGAGGGAAAAGGGGGAGGCTTGCAAGCCGAAGAACACCAGCCCAACCGCAAAGAACGGGGGTGGCAGCATCATGTTGTGGGGGTGCTTTGCTGCAGGAGGGACTGGTGCACTTCACAAAATCAATGGCATCATGAGGCAGGAAAATGATGTGGATATATTGAAGCAAATCTCAAGACATCAATCAGGAAGTTAAAGCTTGGTCGCAAATGGGTCTTCCAATTGGACAATGACTCCAAGCATACTTCCAAAGTTGTGGCAAAATGGCTTAAGAACAACAATGTCAAGGTATTGGAGTGGCCATCAAAGCCCTGACCTCCTTCCTATAGAAAATTTGTGGGCAGAACTGAAAAAGCGTGTGCGAGCAAGGAGGCCTACAAACCTGACTCAGTTACACCAGCTCTGTCAGGAGGAATGGGCCAACATTTACCCAACTTATTGTGGGAAGCTTGTGGAAGGCTACCCAAAATGTTAAACAAGTTAAACAATTTAAAGGCAATGCTACCAAATACTAATTGAGTGTATGTAAACTTCTGACCCACTGGGAATGTGATGAAAGAAATAAAAGCTGAAATAAATAATTCTCTCTACTATTATTCTGACATTTCACATTCTTAAAAAAAAGAGTGGTGATCCTAATTGACCTAAGACAGGGAATTTTTACTAGGATTAAATGTCAGGAATTGTGAAAAACTGAGTTTAAATGTATTTGGCTAAGGTGTATGTAAACTTCCGACTTCAACTGTAGACCCATGCATGCTGCAAGAGATTGTAAAATCTCTAAGTTTTCCTTTCAGAACTCTCAGTATTGAAAGTCGAGTTCCTTTGGTTCTACCTTGAGTTCTATGAGTTCTACCATTTGTATATTAGTCTGTACATGCATGTAATGTGTTTGACATGTTATGTTTTAACACAGAATATAACACAGCATTTTACATGTTTTACGCTTCTGGAGAAATTTTTAAAGACTGTATTGGCTATCGTATTAACCAATCAGATGTATTCATTTGTTTCAACCACAGCAAATCATTTTAAATACTAAAAACAATGTAAAGGATTGTTGGAAACTTTTGCCATTTGACTCTTGATCAGACTGGTAAATATTCTGTCCTTTCTCAAGCACAACCTGATTGTATAACTAAACACACAATGAGACTGTCTGGTCTTATAGCTCAGTGGGGTAAATACTCAACTGGTGAAGTCACGTGGGCATCTGAATTTTTCCAAACACACACACGCACACGCACACGTAAACACATGTACTTGCACACACTTCAACACACTTAAACAAACACACACACACACACACACTAACAGACCCCTGGGCTGCGGGACACAGTGAATTGTTCCCCACCTCACGGTTCCAGACAGCGAAGGAACATACGAAGGTTCTTTAGATTCCTTGCTATCACGTGAAAGAACAAACCCCCAGCCTCTAAAGATATTACTCATTCAAGAGACTATACCAGAGCCCTGTGAAGACCAGGTTTATATCAGTATATAAAATATGTAGACATGTTGCAGTGCCAGTGCCAGTCCAGACCAATAGGGTCTACCAAGTACTGGATTCGGCTATTTCAACAACACCCGTTGCTGACAGGTGTGCAAAATTGAGCACACAGCCATGCAATCTCCATAGACAAACATTGGCAGTAGAATGGCCTAAATGAAGAGTTTCATCGGTGCACCGTCATAGGATGAGTCAGTCCAAAAAGTATGTTTGTCAAATTTCTGCCCTGCTAGAGCTTCCCCCTTTAACTGTAAGTGCTGTTACTGTGAAGTGGAAACATCTAGGAGCAACAACGGCTAGGCCACACAAACTCACAGAACGGGACCGCCGAGTGCTGAAGCACAAAAAACTCGGCTGTCCTCGTTTGCAACACTCACTACCAAGTTCCAAACTGCCTCTGGAAACAAAGTCAGCACATAACTGTTCATTGGGAGCTTCATGAAATAGGTTTCCATGGCCGAGCAGCAGCACACAAGCTTAAGATCACCATCCACAATGCCATGCACAATGCCAAGCGTTGGCTGGAGTGGTGTGAAGCTCGCCGCCATTAGACTCTGGAGCAGTGGAAACGCGTTCTATGGAGTGATGAATCACGCTTCACCATCTAGCAGTCCGACGGAAGAATCTGAGTTTGGCGGATGCCAGGAGAACGCTACCTGCCCCAATGCAACTGTAAAGTTTGGTGGAGGAGGAATAGTGGTCTGGGGCTGTTTTTCATAGTTCGGGCTAAGCCCCTTAGTTACAGTGAAGGGAAATCTTAACTCTACAGCATACAAATACATTCTAGACGATTCTGTGCTTCCAACTTTGTGGAAACAGTTTGTGGAATGCCCTTTCCTGTTTCAGCATTTGTATTTGTATTTATTATGGATCTCCATTAGCTGCTGCAGGGTTCTTTTTTAAAATCTATTTTACTGCTCGCATCAGTTAATGTGGAATAGAGTTCCATGTTATCATGCCTCTATGTAGTACTGTGCGCCTCCCATAGTCTGTTCTGGACTGTGAAGAGACCTTTGGTGATATGTCTTGTGGTGTATGCATGGGTGTCCGAGCTGTGTGCCAGTAGTTTAGACAGACAGTTTGGGGCATTCAACATGCATTCAACCTCTCATAAATACAAGTAGTGATGAAGTCAATCTCTCCTCCACTTTCAGCCAGGAGAGATTGACATGCATATTATTAATATTAGCTCTGTGTGTTCGTCCAAGGGCCAGACATGCTGCCCTGTTCTGAGCCAATTGCAATTTTCCTAAGTCCTTTTTTGTGGCACCTGTAGGACCTGCCTTGTTGATAGTGCTGTTAAGAAGGCAGAGCATCGCTTTATTATGGACAGACTTCTCCCCATCTTAGCTACTACTGCATCAATATGTTTTGACCATGACAGTTTACAATCCAGGGTTACTCCAAGCAGTTTAGTCATCTCAACTTGCTCAATTTCCACATTATTTATTACAAGATTTAGTTGAGGTTTAGGGTTTAGTGAATGCTTTGTCCCAACTACAATGCTTTAAGTTTTAGAAATATTTAGGGCCAATTTATTCCTTGACACCCACTCTGAAACTAACTGCATCTCTTTGTTAAGCGTTGCAGTCATTTCAGTCATTGTAGTAGCTGACAATGCCCCCGTGCACAAAGCGAGGTCTATACAGAAATGGTATGTCAAGATCGGTGTGGAAGAACTTGACTGACCTGCAGAGAGCCCTGACCTCAACCCCATCGAACACCTTTGGAATGAATTGGAACGCCGTCTGCGAGCCAGGCCTAATCGCCCAACATCAGTGCCCAACATCACTAATGCTCTTGTGGCTGAATGGAAGCAAGTCCCCACAGCAATGTTCCAACATCTAGTGGAAAGTCTACCCAGAAGGGTGGAGGCTGTTATAGCAGCAAAAGGGGGGACCAACTCCATGTTAATGCCCATGATTTTGGAATGAGATGGTCGACAAGCAGGTGTCCACATACTTTTGGTATGTACACTATCCAGGTTACTCTCTCTCTTGTCATTTCTCCACAAATCCTAATTCAAGAAGCCTGAGTGCCAGTCTGTTTATCCTCACTTGCCAACTCCTTATGGATTTGTCATGTTTGGTTTGACAATGATGTCAATGAGCACAAACTGATCTGGGAGCAGGCTAGCTCTAATCTGTGGAGAGAATCTAATCAACAAAATCACTCAGAGATGATATAAATTGGTTGGTCCTGCTAGTTTCCTAGCAGGAAACCAGCCCCCCCCCCCCCACACACACACGCACGCATGCACGCACACGCACAGAGAAGGTCAGAGGTAGGGGATTCTGAAAGATCACAGGGAGAATTTGATACACTAGTGTTGCATCCCAAATGGCACCCTACTCTCTGTGTAGTGCACTGCTATTGGTCAGAATAAGACGCCATTTGGAACACAGCCCGGAACGTCGGACAGGGAAGTCACGCTAGCTAATCCCCTGCCTGTGATGTGAGAAGATGAAAGACCTAGAAAATGTAACTTTAATCAGCAATAATTAAACACAGACAAGGACTGGAGTATTCTCTGTTTTTCAAACACAGACAGAAGGACTGGAGTATTCTCTGTTTCTCTCTTCGCTTTTTTCCCACTTATTTTCTTATTTTCTACGCCTCTTTTCTCCTCCTCTCTTTTCTCCTGCCTCTCTTTTCTCCTGCCTCTCTTTTCTCCTGCCTCTCCTTTCTCCTGCCTCTCTTTTCTCCGGCCTCTCTTTTCTCCTGCCTCTCTTTTCTCCTGCCTCTCTTTTCTCCTGCCTCTCTTTTCACCTGAATCTCTTTTCTCCTGCCTCTCTTTTCTCCTGCCTCTCTTTTCTCCGGCCTCTCTTTTCTCCTGCCTCTCTTTTCTCCTGCCTCTCTTTTCTCCTGCCTCTCTTTTCTCCTGCCTCTCTTTTCAAATGTTGTTTGTTTCTCCTAAACATTTTTGGGGATGTTTTATGGCACATGACTAGGGCGTGAATTTCAATGCTGTATGTCGACTTTTTCATGCACAACTCTTTTAGGAACACTGAAAACATTAAGCCTAAGGCAATATATTTGACCGGCAGAAAAGGAATTTTGGCGGACAGGGATACACTAACCCAATGTTAACTTGTAGAAAAAAATGTATTTCTTCCAAAATTAAGGAGAAGCAAGAGAGTGAGCGAGAGAGAGAGAGAGAGCTAGGTATATTTCATTGTATTTTTTATGTTTTACTTCTACCTTCATTGACTTAGATAGCAAATGTAGCTAGTTAGTTTAGCCTACTCAAACACCTGGCTCCAACAGAGAGGGATGCTATGTTAACTAGCTGTTTATGGCTATCCAATACTGGAACTCTTTTGGATCGATACATTTATTGCCACCGGGGCCTGCCGGTGTAACTGCTAAACTGCTTGCTGACTGTATACTGTACTGCATGATTGTAGCGGGTTACTAACACGTTAGTTCTAGTAGATATGTTTAATATAACGTTAATATGGTGACAATGATGTAGGCTGTGTGTAGCGGTTAACAGTTGTGATTTGTAGGATTGGCTTGTAAAAGTTTTTTTTCGCCTGGTCACAGACAGCTGATGTCCACTAGAGTCCACAAGCGAAGGGAAAAGGTGAGAGGAGGAGAGTGCGTAGATGCGAGAAGTAATTATACAACAATCAAAGGGATCATGCTGTTTGTATGTGGCTGCTGTGAAAGTGAACTGTGTTTGCATGTGATCAGGGGTGAATTCATTTCTTAAAAAGGAAGAAAACGAAACGGGGATAAACAAAAGAAACTGATTACACTTTAGATCAGCTAGATGCAGGCAAGGGTGTGCAAGGCAATACTGAATGTATCAAGGTCTGTCACCTTGATTACTAGTTTCTCTCAACCTGTGTACCTACTTTCTAAACTTTCATTCACAGGCTAGGTTGTAGCAACCTCATGAGCCTAAATCCATCGATGCCACATTGAGATGGGTGAATGGAATATGAATGACAGTCATCCAATAAGCTGTAATAGAAATAAGGCCATGCTCATAATTTTATTACATTTTAACCGCCACTGCCACAGTGATACTATACCTAACCATAACCTTAATTACTTTCAACTGATATATTAAGTTGTACTTCTGCCGGTCAAATAACCATGAGTTATGAAGAGGTATGAGGGGTTTTGAAGGCTTATGAAGGTAATATTTATCTTGGTAAATTCAAAATCTGGGTCCTGGATATAATATCAGACAGGTACAGGAAACAATAAAACACAATTGAAAATCTGGGAAACCTGGCCTGGTATTCATAGCTGACTTTGTAAAAGCTTTTGATAAAGTATTACTGGAATTTAAATATAAATGCCTGGAACATTTACATTTTGGAGAATCTCTTATACCAGGTATTCCCAAACTGGGGTACGCGTACTCCCAGGGGTATGCACAATGCCGTTGGGGGTACGCCTGCGCTCAGAGTATCCTGCCTTGGCAAATCGCGCTGTTTAGACACTGATGCCCTTTGCAAGCACATGTACCTATGTGAGAGAGGATTCTCGGCCCTCACTAGCATGAAAACGAAATACAGGCACTGACTGTGTGTGGAAAATGACTTTCTACAATACAATCCAACATCGCAGAGTTATGAGCATCCTTTCAAGCACACTCTTCTCATTAACCTGTGGTGAGTTATTCACAATTTTCAATGAACAAATAAAGTTTTATATGCAAGATGGTTCAATAAAGAGCAAAAATATTGATTATTATTATCATTATATTATTATTTGTGCCCTAGTCCTATACAGTGAGGGAAAAAAGTATTTGATCCCCTGCTGATTTTGTACGTTTGCCCACTGAAAAAGAAATGATCAGTCTATAATTTTAATGGTAGGTTTATTTGAACAGTGAGAGACAGAATAACAACAAAAAAACCAGAAAAACGCATATTGAAAATGTTATAAATTGATTTGCATTTTAATGAGGGAAATAAGTATTTGACCCCTCTGCACAACATGACTTAGTACTTGGTGGCAAAACCCTTGTTGGCAATCACAGAGGTCAGACATTTCTTGTAGTTGGCCACCAGGTTTGCACACATCTCAGGAGTGATTTTGTCCCACTCCTCTTTGCAGTTCTTCTCCAAGTCATTAAGGTTTTGAGGCTGACGTTTGGCAACTCAAACCTTCAGCTCCCTCCACAGATTTTCTATAGGATTAAGGTCTGGAGACTGGCTAGGCCACTCCAGGACCTTAATGTGCTTCTTCTTGAGCCACTCCTTTGTTGGCTTGGCCGTGTGTTTTGGGTCTTTGTCATGCTGGAATACCCATCCACGACCCATTTTCAATGCCCTGGCTGAGGGAAGGAGGTTCTCACCCAAGATTTGACGGTACATGGCCCCGTCCATCGTCCCTTTGATGCAGTGAAGTTGTCCTGTCCCTTAGCAGAAAAACACCCCCAAAGCATAATGTTTCCACCTCCATGTTTGACGGTGGGGATGGTGTTCTTGGGGTCATAGGCAGCATTCCTCCTACTCCAAACACGGCGAGTTGAGTTGATGCCAAAGAGCTCCATTTTGGTCTCATCTGACCACAACACTTTCACCCAGTTGTCCTCTGAATCATTCAGATGTTCATTGGCAAACTTCAGACGGGCATGTATATGTGCTTTCTTGAGCAGGGGGACCTTGCGGGTGCTGCAGGATTTCAGTCCTTCACGGCGTAGTGTGTTGCCAATTGTTTTCTTGGTGACTATGGTCCCAGCTGCCTTGAGATCATTGACAAGATCCTCCTGTGTAGTTCTGGGCTGATTCCTCACCGTTCTCATGATCATTGCAATTCCACGAGGTGAGATCTTGCATGGAGCCCCAGGCCGAGGGAGATTGACAGTTCTTTTTGTGTTTCTTCCATTTGCGAATAATCGCACCAACTGTTGTCACCTTCTCACCAAGCTGCTTGGCGATGGTCTTGTAGCCCATTCCAGCCTTGTGTAGGTCTACAATCTTGTCCCTGACATCCTTGGAGAGCTCTTTGGTCTTGGCCATGGTCTTGGCCATGGTGGAGAGTTTGGAATCTGATTGATTGATTGCTTCTGTGGACAGGTGTCTTTTATACAGGTAACAAACTGAGATTAGGAGCACTCCCTTTAAGAGTGTGCTCCTAATCTCAGCTCGTTACCTGTGTAAAAGACACCTGGGAGCCAGAAATCTTTCTGATTGAGAGGGGGTCAAATACTTATTTCCCTCATTAAAATGCAAATCAATTTATAACATTTTTCACATGCGTTTTTCTGTTTTTTTTTGTTGTTATTCTGTCTCTCACTGTTCAAATAAACCTACCATTAAAATTATAGACGGATCATTTCTTTGTCAGTGGGCAAATGTACAAAATCAGCAGGGGATCAAATACTTTTTTTCCCTCCCTGTAAAGACTCTTTGTCACTTCCCACGAGCCGGGTTGTGACAGAAACTCACACTCATTCTTATGTTTAAAAAATGTATCATATAGTGTGTGTATGGCAGGCTTACAATGATGGCAAAAAACAACATTTTTGAGTGTGCTGACCTGGGTGCTAGAGAGGGTACACAGCTGGAGGTTGAATGTTTGAAGGGGTACGGGACTATAAAACGCTTGGGAACAACTGTCTTATACAATGGGTTAACGTTATGCATAGTAACCCTAGGTTTAAAATAGTAAATAATGTCTACTTCTCAGAAAGTTTTAAACTGAGGAGTAAAAACAAGGTTGTCCACTATCGGCATATTTGTTTAATATGACCATCGAAATGTTAGCTACTAAAATCACATCCAAAATGAATATCAAACAGATAGATATACAGGGCTTAAAAACAAAGGTGATAGTGTATGCTGATGATCCATGTTTTCTTTTAAATCCACAATTTAGTTGCCTCCACAGCCTCATAGAGGATCTAGATACTTTCCCTAACCTCTCTGGATTAAAATAAAATTATGATAAGTGTACAATATTACTTATTGGATCACTAAAATATACAACTTTTACATTATTGTGTAGGTTACCAATAAAATTGTCTGACGGGAATGTGGATATACTCATACTGATTATCTCTTTAGTCATGTCCCAGTTTCCTATTTGCTTATGGTCTTACCTACACAAGGTTTTTTAATTATCAATGTAATTTATCAACATAATAAAAAATTATCAATGTAATTTGGAATGGCAATAGAGACAAAATTAAACAGGCCTATTTATATAATGAATATGAATTCATGGGGCAGAAAGTATTACATTTTAAAGCGTTAGACCTCTCACTAAAGGCTTCAGACATACAAAAGGTATACGTAAATCCGAACTGGTTCTCTAGCAGATTAGTAAGAAAGTCTCACCCCATGTTCAAGAATGAATTGTCCGTAGAGCTCCGAGACAGGATTGAGCTCAGAGACAGAACCTTGTTTCTCATGGTCTGAGAGTCTTTAGGTGCCTTTTGGCAAACTCCAAGCGGGCTGTCATGCGCTTTTTACTGAGGAGTGGCTCCCGTCTTACCATTGTGGTGTGCTGCAAAGATGGTTGTCCTTCTGGAAGGTTTTCCCATCTCCACAGAGGAATTCTAGACCTCTATCAGAGTGACCATCGGGTTCTTGGTCACCTCCCTGACCAAGGCCCTTCTCCCCTGATTGCTCAGTTTGGCGGCCAGCTCAGGAAGAGTCTTGGGGGGTTCCAAACTTAAAGAATGATGAAGGTCACTGTGTTCTTCAATGCTGCAGACATTTTTTGGTACCCTTCCCCAGATCTGTGCCACGAAACAATCCTGTACCTGAGCTCTACGGACAATTCTTTCGACCTCATGGCTTGGTTTTCAAAGTCTCATAGCAAAGGGGTCTGAATACTTATGTAAATAAGGTATTTCTGTTTTTTATTTTGAATGCATTTGCAAACATTTCTAAAAACCTGTTTTCCATTAGTCATTATGGGGTATTGTGTGTATATTGTAGATTTTGTATTATTTCTTATTCATTTTAGAATAAGGCTGTAACGTAACAAAATGTGGAAATAGTCAAGGGGTTTGAATACTTTCAGAATGCAGTGTATATATATAGTATCTGTCAAAAGTTTGGACACACCTACTAATTCAAAGGTTTTTCATAATATTTACTATTTTCTACAATCACACACATAGAATCATGTAGTAACCGAAAATGTGTTAAACGAATCAAAATATATTTTATGTTTGAGATTCTTCAAAGTAGCCACCCTTTGCCTTGATAACAGCTTTGCACACTTGGCATTCTCTCAATCAGATTCACCTGCAATGCTTTTCCAACAGTCTTGAAGGAGTTTGCACATGCTTTTCCTTCACTCTGCGTTCCAACTCATCCCAAACCATCTCAAATTGGGTTGAGGTCGGGTGATCGTGGAGGCCAGGTCATCTGATGCAGCACATCACTCTCCTTCTTGGTCAAATAACACTTACACAGCCTGGATGTGTGTTGGGTCATTGTCCTGTTGAAAAACAAATGTTAGTCCCGCTAAGCCAAACCAGATGGGATGGCGTATCGCTGCAGAATGCTGTGGTAGCCATGCTGGTTAGGGGTGCCTTGAATTCTAAATAAATCACTGACAGTGTCACCAGCAAAACACCCCCACACCATCACACCTCCTCCTCCATGCTTCACGGTGGGAACCACACATGCGGAGATCCTCCTTTCACCTACTCTGTGTCTCACAAAGACACAGCGGTTGGAACCCAAAATCTCAAATTTGTGCTCATCAGACCAAAAGGACAGATTTCCACCAGTCTAATGTCGATTGCTCGTGTTTCTCAGCCCAAGCAAGTCTCTTCTTCTTATTGGTGTCCTTTAGTAGTGGTTACTTTGCAGCATTTCGACCATGAAGGCCTGATTCACACAGTCTCCTCTGAACAGTTGATGTTGAGATGTGTCTGTTGCTTGAATTCTGGGAAGCATTTATTTGAGCTGCAATCTGAGGTGCAGTTAACTCTGATGAACTTATCTTCTGCAGCAGAGGTAACTCTGGGTCTTCCTTTCCTGTGGCGGTCCTCATGAGAGCCAGTTTCATCATAGCGCTTGATGGTTTTTGTGACTGCACTTGAAAGAACTTTAAAAGTTATTGAAATGTTCTGGATTGACTGACCTTCATGTCTTAAAGTAGTAATGGACTGTCATTTCTCTTTGCTTATTTCTTGCCATAATAAGGACTTGGTATTATACCGAATAGGACTATCTTCTGTATACCACCCCTACCTTGTCACAACGCAACTGATTGACTAAAATGCATTAAGAAGGAAAGAAATTCCACTCCAATAAACTTTTAACAAGGCACACCTCTTAATTGAAATGCATTCCAGTTGACTACCTCATGAAGCTGGTTGAGAGAAGGCCAAAGCAGCAAAGCAGCAAAGGTGGCTCAAACATTGATTTAATACTTTTTTGGTTACTACATCATTCCATATGTGTTATTTCATAGTGTTGATGTCTTTAGTATTATTCTCCAACGTAGAAAATAGGAAAAATTAAGAAAAAATCCTGGAATGAGTAGGTGTCCTTGGCTAGTGAATGCCAGCAGTGTCCAAGCTTTTGACTGGTACTGTATATATCTACCAAAATAAATATGGGGGATTGGAAATGCTGCAGACAATTACATTGATGGAAGCTACAATCCATCTGCAATACTAAAGCTGATCTACCCCATAAAAAAAAAAAAACTTTGGGTCCTGTTCGCAAACACAAACATCAGAGCCAAATTTAGAACCGTACCTCGTCGTGCTGTGTTCTAAGTAATTTTTCAGGTAACCAAGGAACAGTGAGTGTGGATCCCAAATGGCACCCTATTCATTTTATAGTGCATCCTATTGGCCCTGGTCATAAGTAGTGCACTAAAAAGGGAATAGGGCGCCAATTGTGACGCAACTGAGATAGAGGAACCGTAGCTACTGTTCATGCACTCACAGTGTGGTGTGTTGAAGTTGATATTCTCTTCTGGTTTGTTGGTTTGTTTTGTTACTGTGGCAGCAGGGAGCAGGGAGTAGAGGAAGCTTTCTAGCCCTGGCCTGCCATCCTATATCCTGGCTTAGCCCGAGGCTGTCATTGTCTCTCTCTTTCCTCCATCTCTCTCTCTCTGCATCTCTTTCGCTCTCCTTGCTCTCTCTCTCTCTCTCTCTCTCTCTCTCTCTCTCTCTCTCTCTCTCTCTCTCTGCCTTCTCCCTCTTTCTGCTTCTCTCCCCCCCCGTCTCTCTGTCTTTCCTCTCTCAGTTAGTGATTCCCCAGGGTCTTTGCTGGACCACTTCTTTTGACACACACAGTAGAAACAGAAGAAACGCCACGCCTCTCTCACACACACACACACACACACACACACACACACACACACACACACACACACACGCCTGTCTCCCTCTCAGCAGCTGTAACATTGACAGGATGGGGCCACACTCACACACGCCTCTTCTTACCCTCCTCCCTTGTACTTCTCTCAATGATGTGTCTACAAAAACCAACGCATGTGTTTTGACAATCATGCCATTTAGCACCAATCTAATTTGACACAATATTATTTTAATTGACTGTACAGACAGCCAGATTATACATGTATTACTGTACAAATGCTGCACTGATTTATAGATGTAATTGCCATGATTGCATTTGCCAAACTTTACACATGAAGTGACATGAAGCCCCAACAGACAGTAAATGTTCATGTAGATCTCATGTATTTTACATACAAGGCCATCAGGTTAGGGATTTGCTCCGAAGCTGAGTGTGAAACAACACAGATAAGCACTAATCCTTAGCCTGAAGGACTATGAAGGTCTTCAAAAAACACCAACTGAAGCTACAATCCTTAGTTGACACATCCATTTTGGGACTTATAAATTAATTATATATATACCCATTGATTCTTGAAGAATAGAACATAGAAATGTCTCAGCAGCGTGTTTCAACTGTCGCACCCCATCAGAATCCAAATTATGAGCTTGTTTTACTCCAGTGTTTGTAAACAAAGTAAATGTAAAAAAAAAAACATGAGAATGACTGGCCCGTCTCATTGAAGCCACGGAAGTTTACGGCTGACCGCGGTATTGCAGGCAATGTTAGCAACACACGGGATCCCCCCATTATAGGCAATGTAAAAATTATTTTTGTTGTTGTTGAAGATAATCATGTTACCAACAATTGTTTCTAATAAACCAGATGTATGTCCTTGAAACAATAATTTTAAAATCGCACATAGAAGTAATAAGGGTAATTTAGACAATAATGGCAGCCTGCAGTACCCGGTCGGCTTTCAACTTGAAATAGTCAATGAGAGGGAGGGGCAGCACTGAGCTAGCCTGCAACGTCACTTCCTGGACTAGCTCAAACTGCGCATGTTATATGTCTCCATGAGATGTCATCTTAACTTAATTTGGCTACAAAAATGCACTATTGAATCTTCATATAGGAAGGAATGGTGTCACGTGATCGATGGCTTTGTCCATTCATATACAGTGCCTTCAGAAAGTATTCATACTCCTTGACTTCCGCATGTTGTCACGTTGTCACATGTTACCCATCTACACACAATGACAAAGTGAAAAGATGTTTTTAGATATTGTTGCAAATGTATTGAAAATGAAAAGTATTCCCGCCACTTTGCTATGACACTCCAAATTGAGCTCAGGTGCATCCAATTTCCTTTGGTCATCCTTGAGTCACTGCAACTTGATTTGGAGTCCAGCTGCGGCCAATTCAATTGTTTGGACAGGATTTAGAAAGAAAAATGGCTGTCTATATAAGGTCCCACAGTTGACAGTGCATGTCAGAGCAGAAACTATACCATGAAGTCCAAGGAACTGTCCGCACATCGTCAAGATAAAATTGTGATGAGGCATGTATCAGGGGAAGGGTATAAAACAAGTTCTCGAGTGATGAATGTTTCCAAGATCACAGTGGTCTCCATCATTAGGAAATGGAACTACCCAGACTCTGCCTAGAGCTGGCCGTCTGACCAAACTGAGCAACCGGGCAAGAAGGACCTTGGTCTGGGAGGTGACCAAGAACCCGATGACCACTCTGACAGAACTACAGAGTTCCTTGGCTGAGATTAAATAACCTGCCAGAAGGATAACAGTCTCTACATCCCTTCACCAATCTGGGCATTATGGAGAATGACCAGACGGAAGACTCTCCTGAGGAAAAGGCACATGACGGCTGGAGTTTCCAAAAAGGCACGTCGAAGACTCTAAGAGAATAAGGCAAAAGATTCTGTGGTCTGATAAGGCAAACATTGAACTATTTTGCTTGAATTCAAAGTGCATTATCTGGAGAAAACAAGGCACAGCTATCACCCGTCTAACACCTTCCTTACTGTGAAGCATGGTGGTGGCAGTATCATGCTATGGGGATGCTTTTCAGCGGCAGAGACTAGGACACTGGTAAGGATAGAGGGAACGAATGAATGGAGCCAAATACAGGCAAATCCTTAATGAGAACCTGCTTCAGAATGCGAACGACCTTAGACTGGGGTCTTGAATCCCATTGAAAATCTGTGGAAAGAATTGAAGATTGCTGTTCACCACTTCTCCCTATCTAAAGTAACAGAGCTTGAGAAAGTCTGCAATGAAGAATGGAGAGAAAAAAATATCCAGATGTGCAAAGCAGATACAGACATACCCAAGATGACTCAAAGCTGTAATCGCCGCCCAAGGTGCCTCTACAAATTATCAACTCAGATATTTCCCTATTTCATTTTCAATAAATTAGCAAAAATGTCTAAAAACACATTTTTACTTTGTCATTATGGGGTATTATTTTTCACTCACTCATCTACACACAATCAATGTAATTCAGGCTGTAAATCTACAAAAATGTGGAATATCTCAAGGGGTAGGAACACTTTCTGAAGGCACCGTATACAGACATTGGTTAAAACAATGGTGTATGTATATTCATATGGTTACTGGATCTTCACAGGGCTACTGGATTAAACACTATGGTGTATTGCTCTTCAAAGGGTTACTGTATCTAAACACTATGGTATATCTTCTACTGGATTAAACACTATGGTATATGTAGTGTCATAGGGTTGCTGTATCTAAACACTATGGTGTATCTTCTACTGGATCTAAACACTATGGTGTATCTTCTACTGGATTTAAACACTATGGTGTATTGCTCTTCAAAGGGTTACTGTATCTAAACACTATGGTGTATCTTCTACTGGATCTAAACACTATGGTGTATCTTCTACTGGATTTAAACACTATGGTATATCTTATACTGGATTAAACACTATGGTGTATTGCTCTTCAAAGGGTTACTGTATCTAAACACTATGGTATATCTTCTACTGGATTAAACACTATGGTGTATCTTCTACTGGATTTAAACACTATGGTATATCTTATACTGGATTAAACACTATGGTGTATTGCTCTTCAAAGGGTTACTGTATCTAAACACTATGGTATATCTTCTACTGGATTAAACACTATGGTGTATTGCTCTTCAAAGGGTTACTGTATCTAAACACTATGGTGTATCTTCTACTGGATTAAACACTATGGTGTATCTTATACTGGTTCTGAACACTATGGTGTATCTTATACTGGTTCTAAACACTATGGTTTATCTTCTACTTTATCTAAACACTATGATGTATTTTCTACTGGATCTAAACACTATGGTATATCTTCTACTGGATCTAAACACTATGGTTTATCTTCTACTTTATCTAAACACTATGATGGCTATCTTCATCCGTGCTGCCATCTTGAGTGGGTTGAGTCAAAAGCAATAAAGATATCCTTCAGCAGAGGTCAGATATTCAACATTCAGCTTTGTTTGTAAAAAGCTGTTTTGAATTGAACAACATTCAGTCTAGTCTGCAGTTTACTAAATAAGGCTTGTTATTTGTCTGTATTAACAATTGTATGTTATTGAATCACAGAGGCAGCACATGTCATATAAATTACAGTGCAATTTTAGATTGACATACTGATAGTTGATGGAGCATAACATTTTCTTCCTCTCTTTGGAAGCAAATACAGCTAGAACATATGCATAAGGCAGACGTTGTAATCACATTGAATGTATAGCATGAATGCAAAACAATATTGAGATCTGTGTCTCTGTCCTGGTCTTTTTTCTCTGTCCTTGTCTCTGCTGGTTTAACTGGTGGAACAGAAATGTAGACACCTTGCTTCAACAAATAAGAGATGACAAATGCATAAATCATTCAGGTGGTGTGTTTGTGTGTGTGTAGAGAGAGATTGGAGTTGACAGAGTCTATGTGTATGATTCTCCAGTGATTAAGACTTCTGCTCTAATGCCCAGCGGTAGGAAAACATTTTTTTTTTCATCGTCGTGATGTCGTCAGTTTGACTTTAATGTACCTAAAGTGGAACTGACAGTGTTTTAGCAACATGAAATATAAACATATTGTCATATACACACACCTAGGAAAAATAGGACACCTTTCATTGATTTTTGTATTTCTTTTTTCTGACATGCAATCACATAGATATGGGTCATTTTCAAATTTTCATGGATATGAAACATAAGGGGGACCGAGTGGCGCAGCGGTCTAACGTGCCGCATCACAGTGCTAGAGGCGTCACTGCAGACCCAGGTTCGATCCCGGGCTGTAACACAACTGGCCGTGATCGCGAGTCCCATAGGGCGGCGCACAATCAGCCCGTTGTCGTCTGGGTTAGGGGAGGGTTTGGCTGGGGTAGGCCGTCATCGTAAATAATTTCACTGACTTGCCCAGTTAAATAAAGACGAAATAAAAAATGAATTCATATAATGTTTGGGAATGACCTATAGTAAGGCGTTTGTGAAATTCTATAGCAATATAGTGGGAAAGCGGCTGTGCGTTTGTACAATTAATAGACACTGCAGTAAATAAAACCTAATAAAAACATCTGTCTCGTCCAGGACTAGAGTAAGAGCTTTACACTAGACCTTAATGCAAATAACCCTTTTGCCACATGCACCTGTCATCGTTCACTTTGAACAGTCAGTTGTGTTTACAGGCAAAAGCAACAGCGTGACTTTTGATCATTAGAACACGTTCGCCAAAATCCACAAAATCCACCTGAATGGATTTCAGCAAATACAATTGAAGTCGGATGTTTACATACACCTTAGCCAAATACATTTAAACTCAGTTTTTCACAATTCCTGACATTTAATCCTAATAAAAATGTCCTGTCTTAAGTCAGTTAGGATCACCACTTTTTTTTAAGAATGTGAAATGTCAGAATAATAGTAGAGAGAATTATTTATTTCAGCTATTATTTCTTTCATCACATTCCCAGTGGGTCAGAAGTTTACATACACTCAATTAGTATTTGGTAGCATTGCCTTTAAATTGTTTAACTTGGGTCAAAGATTTTGGGTAGCCTTCCACAAGCTTCCCACAATAAGTTGGGTAATTGTTGGCCCATTCCTCCTGACAGAGCTGGTGTAACTGAGACATGTTCGTAGGCCTCCTTGCTCACACGCTTTTTTCAGTTGTGCCCACAAATTTTCTACAGGATTGAGGTCAGGGCTTTGTGATGGTCACTCCAATACCTTGACATTGTTGTCCTTAAGCCATTTTGCCACACCTTTGGAAGTATGCTTGGGGTCATTGTCCATTTGGAAGACCCATTTGCAACCAAGCTTTAACTTCCTGATTGATGTCTTGAGATGTTGCTTCAATATATCCACATAATTTTCCTGCCTCATGATGCCATCGAGTTTGTGAAGTGCACCAGCCCCTCTTGCAGCAAAGCACCCCCACAATGATGCCACCCTCGTGCTTCACGGTTGGGATGGTGTTCTTCGGCTTGCAAGCCTCCCCCTTTTTTATCCGAACATAATGATGGTCATTATGTCCAAACATTTCTATTTTTGTTTCAACAGAACTGAGGACATTTCTCCAAACGTTAGATCTTTGTCCCCATGTGCATTTGCAACCGTAGTCCAGGCTTTTTTATGGCGGTTTTGGAGCAGTGGCTTCTTCCTTGCTGAGCAGCCTTTCAGGTTACATCGATATAGGACTCGTTTTACTGTGGATATAGATACTTTTGTACCTGTTTCCTCCAGCATCTTCACAATGTCCTTTGCTGTTATTCTGGGATTGATTTGCACTTTTCTCCCCAAAGTACGTTCATCTCTAGGAGACAGAACGCGTCTCCTTCCTGAGCGGTATGACGGCTGTGTGGTCCCATGGTGTTTATACTTTGGTACTATTGTTTGTACAGGTGAACGTGGTACCTTCAGGCGTTTAGAAATTGCTCTCAAGGATGAACCAGACATGTGGAGGTCTACACTTCTTTTCTGAGGTCTTGGCTGATATCTTTTGATTTTCTCATGATGTCAAGCAAAGAGGCACTGAGTTTGAAGGTAGGCATTGAAATGCATCCACAGCTACACCTCCAATTGACTCAAATTATGTCAATTACCCTATCAGAAGCTTCTAAAGCCATGACATCATTTTCTGGAATTTTCCAAGCTGTTTAAAGGCACAGTCAACTTAGTGTATGTAAACGTCTGACCCACTGGAATTATGATACAGTGAATTATAAGTGAAATAATCTGTCTGTAAATATATGTTGGAAAATATACTTGTGTCATGCACAAAGTAGATGTACTAACCGACTTGCCAAAACTATAGTTGTTTAACAAGACATTTGTGGAGTGGTTGAAAAACGAGTATTAATGACTCCGACCTAGTATCAAAAGTCAAAGCAAAAGTATAAACCATTTAAAATTCCTTATATTAAGGAAATCAGATGGCACAATTTTCTTTTTAAAATTTATTGGCGGATAGCCAGTTGCACACTCTAAAACTCAGACATATTTTACAAACTAAGCATTTGTGTTTAGTGAGTCCACCAGATCAGAGGCAGTATGGATGACCAGGGATGTTCTCCTGATAAGTGTGTGAAATTGTCAATTTTCCTGTCAAAATGTAACGAGTACTTTTGGGTGTCAGGAAAAATGTATGGAGTAAAAAGTAAATTATTTTATTTTGGAATGTTGAGAAGTAAAAAAAAATACAAATAGTAAAGTACAGATACCCCCCAAAAAACGACTTAAGTAAGTACTTTAAAGTATTTTTACTTAAGTACTTTACACTACTGATTATGATTGTCTGTTTCATAGCTGCAGACCAGTTAAAACGCTGGCAGTTCCACATGCGGTAGTTAAGAGTGAGGGGAGAGCACCAAATCTCTGCTAGCTAACGTTAGCATTGCTATATTTTATGAACTGTGTTAGCTAATGGCAACATTGCCATCTCTAAAGTAAATTTGATGGTGGCAAAGTTATTTCTTACAAATTATTTGCCTACTTTAGCAATTTCAGTGTATTTCCAGTCCACTATAGTGTAATTTAGACAACATCAAAAAAACATTTATATGAAACAGACATTAGGTTCAGAAATAACTGGGCATAACTTCAATTTTTGGGCATCACTATGGCGGAGGAGTCTTTTACATAGAACGTTCATAAGAATGGCATGACGGTGTCCGGATGACGACGATGCAACCCGCAAAGAGGTCTACAGAAGTCATGCACATATAGACAGAGCCTCTACCAATCAATGCTGCACTGGGCGGCCTGCTGGGAGTTTCTCTATATAGAAAATATATTAAGGCTCATTTACACAGCTGAGCCTCTGATATTGGGTTTGACCTCTGTATAGCAGGCTTCATACCAAAGGTCAGAGGTCAGTCATTCCTTTGTGTACGCACGCGCGCACACAAATGCACATATTCACGAATGCGCAGACACACACACGTACACACACACACACACACACACACACACACGTACACACACACACAACAGGGTGAGAGGACAGCTATTCCTCTGTGTGCTAAAACAAAATGAGAGCACAACAGCTTCATTTCTTCAAGGCCATCGTTTATATATAAAATCTACCTTAAACGTGGTTTTAGGTCTCAAATGGCACCTTATTCCCTACATAGTGCACTCCCTTTTTGACTAACAGCCCAGGAGGATATGACGGGATCATTTGAGTAGGGCTGCGTTATCTATGGGCTCTGGTCAAAAGTAGTGCACTATATAGGAAATAGGGTGCCCTTTGGGTACGCAGACATTATTGTACGATCGGTGGTTTATCACCTCTAGCTCTCTGTCTGTCAGATGTGAGTGATGTCATCAAACTGAGACGCCTCTAAACAGAGTAACAAAATAAACATGTAATACTTGCCAGCCGTAGCCAGAGATATAAACAGCCGTTTAAAAATCAAAGAAATGACCTTTCACGTTTCCATTCATATAAGCTTACTGACATTGGCAAATGATCTTCACAAAGTGAGACAATTAGCCAATGTTGGTAAAATAACAACCCAGTTTCGTTTGATCTACATGTAAAACAAATCACAACACAGCACAAGTCAGTAACCTAGCAAATACAGCCCAACCTAGTAAACAAGTCAACTCTGACCCTACGAGGTCCGTAGCCTGCTCATTTTCTATTATACCATTTAATTGCACACACCTGGTGTTCAAGTTCTGAAATCAGTCCGTAATTAGAGGGGGACAATGAGAAAAGAAGGCAGTGGAAATGGCTTGGAGCTCCAGAGTTGGAGAGACATAGGGAATAGAATACCATTTGGGACAAAGACATTGGCTGCTGCATCTTTAACAGTCCACCTCCACTCATAAAGACAATGATTACTTGAGATTGTGTAATTATTTGAATAGTGGTTTATTTGTATATTGGGCAGATTAATGATCATTAATGATAATTCACGGCTGTGTGTTGAATACTGATAACACATGATCAAGTAATTACACGTTTGACTAAATGGATAACCTGTTGAGCATAGTGTGTGTGTGTGTGTGAGCGTAGTGTGTGTGTGTGAGCGTAGTGTGTGTGTGAGCGTAGTGTGTGTGTGAGTGTAGTGTGTGTGTGTGTGTGAGCGTAGTGTGTGTTTGAGTGTAGTGTTGTGTGTGTGTGTGTGTGTGTGTGAGAGCGTGTGTGTGTGTGTGTGTAGTGTAGTGTAGTGTGTGTGTGTAGTGTTGTGTTGTGTAGAGTGTGAGAGCGTGTGTGTGTGTAGTGTAGTGTGTGTGTGTAGTGTAGTGTGTGTGTGTAGTGTTGTGTGTGTGTGTGTGTAGTGTTGTGTGTGTGTGTAGTGTTGTGTAGTGTGTGTGTGTGTGTGTGTGTGTAGTGTAGTGTGTGTGTAGTGTAGAGTGTTTGTAGTGTTGTTTGTGTGTGTAGTGTTGTGTGTGTGTGTAGTGTTTTTTGTGTGTAGTGTTGTGTGTGTGTTGTGTGTGTGTGTAGTGTGTGCGTAGTGTGTGTGTGTGTGTTTGAGTGTAGTGTTGTGTGTGTGAGCGTAGTGTGTGAGCGTGTGTGTGTGTGTAGTGTGTGTGTAGTGTTGTGTGTGTAGTGTTGTGTGTGTGTAGTTTTGTGTGTGTGTTGTGTGTAGTGTTGTGTGTGTGTTGTGTGTGTGTGTGTAGTGTTGTGTGTGTGTGTGTAGTGTTGTGTGTGTGTAGTTTTGTGTGTGTAGTTTTGTGTGTGTAGTGTTGTGTGTGTGTAGTGTTGTGTTTGTGTGTAGTGTGTAGTGTGTAGTGTGTAGTGTGTAGTGTGTAGTGTGTAGTGTGTAGTGTAGTGTGTAGTGTGTAGTGTAGTGTAGTGTAGTGTGTAGTGTGTTGTGTGTTGTGTAGTGTAGTGTGTAGTGTGTAGTGTGTAGTGTAGTGTGTAGTGTAGTGTAGTGTGTAGTGTAGTGTAGTGTAGTGTGTAGTGTGTAGTGTAGTGTGTGTTGTGTAGTGTAGTGTGTAGTGTGTAGTGTAGTGTGTGTTGTGTAGTGTAGTGTGTAGTGTGTAGTGTAGTGTGTAGTGTGATCTGCTAGGCGTTGTGGAGGTTAAGTAGACTAGCTGTATTGTGGAACGTCGTGACTCGTGGATCTGGTTGGACATTGTCAAATGAGAGAAAGACAGTGTGATTTGATTAACATTGAGAGTGTAACCGATGTGAAATGGTTAGCTAGTTAGCGGGGTGCGCGCTAATAGCGTTTCAAATCAGTGACGTGACTTGAAGTAGCTGTAACCCTTTGCTCTGCAAGGGGCCGCAGTTTTTTGTGGCGCGATGGGTAACGATGCTTCGTGGGTGTCAGTTGTTGATGTGTGCAGAGGGTCCCTGGTTCGAGGCCCAGGTAGGGGCGAGGAGAGGGACGGAAGGAACACTTTTTTTTACAAGAGCAACAACTTAAAACTGTATTGTTGAGTATGGTTAATGGTGAAATATCAATAGGATGAAAATCTGATAGAAACTGGCCAACTAGTGCTTAATGTATCCATACATCCTTGAAAGTTAAATAGAACATTTTGAATGCAGGAGATACACTACCATACAGGAGATACAGTACCATACAGGAGATACAGGACCATACAGGAGATACAGGACCATACAGGAGATACAGTACCATACAGGAGATACAGGACCATACAGGAGATACAGTACTATACAGGAGATACAGTACTATACAGGAGATACAGGACCATACAGGAGATACAGTACCATACAGTACCATACAGGAGATACAGGACCATACAGGAGATACAGGAGATACAGGACCATACAGGAGATACAGTACCATACAGGAGATACAGTACTATACAGGAGATACAGTACCATACAGTACCATACAGGAGATACAGGACCATACAGGAGATACAGGAGATACAGGACCATACAGGAGATACAGTACCATACAGGAGATACAGTACTATACAGGAGATACAGGACCATACAGGAAATACAGTACCATACAGTACCATACAGGATATACAGTACCATACAGGAGATACAGGGGAGTCCGACTATGTTAGCGAAAGTCAGTAAACTCATTGTCATGGCTGTGGCTATACATGGCAACCTGTCACTAAAATCCTGTTAAGGATGTTGGGCTTTGTGCTTTTATCCTTCCAGCGTGACAAAATTCTCTCCTTCTATTTAGCTGGCCTTAGCTTTCATCTGTTGTTAGGCCAAGAGCTCTCCGGCATGAAAGACAATATGGCTGTGTGTCTATTCTCTATATAGTGAAGATATATATTGATATGAAAAGAGGAAGACAGGATAGGAGTGAGGTGAGGAGGAAAGACAGGGGATAAGAGGGATAGGAGATAAGAGTGTATAGGAGATAAGGAGGGAGGGGAGGTTGTGACTAATTAGTGAACGCAGGGGAATCATACACACTGAAAAGAAGAGAGGAGATGTGAAGAGGAGATAATTTAGGTGGATTGGAGGGGAGAGGTGGAGAGGAGAGTTGGAGTGAGAGGACAGGTGGAGACGAGAGAAGATAGGTGAGGAGAGAGAAGGAGAGGAGAGGTGATGAGAGAGGAGGAGAGGATAAGTGAGGAGAGGTAGAGAGGAGAGCAGAGGTGATGGGAGAGGAGAGGAGAGGGAAAAGGAGAAGTGAGGCAAGAGGAGAGGTGAGGGGAGAGGTGAGAGGAGAGGATAGAATAGGATGTGTGATGGGAGAGAAGAGGGCAGAGGAGAAGTGAGGCGAGAGAAGAGGAGAGTGTTAGTGTCTGGGAGGTTGTGACTAGTTAGTGACC
Source organism: Brachymystax lenok tsinlingensis (assembly GCA_030435695.1). Taxonomy (NCBI): domain Eukaryota; kingdom Metazoa; phylum Chordata; class Actinopteri; order Salmoniformes; family Salmonidae; genus Brachymystax; species Brachymystax lenok. Next base: position 43,195,759 of record CM059788.1, read on the forward strand.
ACAGGGGAAAGGTACACACCATAAGAGTTTAATGTATTGTCTCCAGATGGGAACTGGCAAGTGGGAAAAGCAGAAGGGAATTGTATTGACAAGCTGTGGCATCCAGAGCATCCTGAGGCCCAGCACTGAGGCCATTAGCAGTGCTGCTGGGCCACTGGGGAGATCTCCGTGTCTCTCAATTCAAGGGGCTTTATTGGCATGGGAAACAAAAACTCAGCAAAAAAAGAAACGTCCTCTCACTGTCAACTGCGTTTATTTTCAGCAAACTTAACATGTGTAAATATTTGTATGAACATAACAAGATGAGACAAAAACTGAACAAGTTACACAGACATGTGACTAACAGAAATTGAATAATGTGTCCCTGAACAAAGGGGGGGTCAAAATCAAAAGTAACAGTCAGTATCTGGTGTGGCCACCAGCTGCATTAAGTACTGCAGTGCATCTCCTCCTCATGGACTGCACCAGATTTGCCAGTTCTTGCTGTGAGATGTTACTGCACTCTTCCACCAAGGCACCTGCAAGTTCCCAGACATTTCTGGGGGGAATGGCCCTAGCCCTCCGATCCAGCAGGTCCCAGACGTGCTCAATGGGATTGAGATCCGGGCTCTTTGCTGGCCATGGCAGAACACTGACATTCCTGTCTTGCAGGATATCACGCACAGAACGAGCAGTACGGCTGGTGGCATTGTCATGCTGGAGGGTCATGTCAGAATGAGCTTGCAGGAAGGGTACCACATGAGGGAGGAGGATGTCTTCCCTGTAACGCACAGCGTTGAGATTGCAGGCAATGACAACAAGTTCAGTCCGATGATGCTGTGACACACCGCCCCAGACCATGACGGACCCTCCACCTCCAAATCGATCCCGCTCCAGAGTACAGGCCTCGGTGTAACGCTCATTCCTTCGACGATAAACACAAATCCGACCATCACCACCGGTGAGACAAAACCGCAACTCGCCAGTGAAGAGCACTTTTTGCCAGTCCTGTCTGGTCCAGCAACGGTGGGTTTGTGCCCATAGGTGGCGTTGTTGCCGGTGATGTCTGGTGAGGACCTGCCTTACAACAGGCCTACAAACCTTCAATCCAGCCTCTCTCAGCCTATTGAGGACAGTCTGGGCACTGATGGAGGGATTGTGCGTTCCTGGTGTAACTCGGGCAGTTGTTGTTGACATCCTGTACCTGTCCCGCAGGTGTGATGTTCGGATGTACGGATCCTGTGCAGGTGTTGTTACACGGGGTCTGCCACTGCGAGGACGATCAGCTGTCCGTCCTGTCTCCCCGTAGTGCTGTCTTAGGTGTCTCACAGTACGGACATTGCAATTTATTGCCCTGGCCACATCTGCAGTCCTCATGCCTCCTTGCAGCATGCCTAAGGCACGTTCACGCAGATGAGCAGGGACCCTGGGCATCTTTCTTTTGGTGTTTTTCAAAGTCAGTAGACAGGCCTCTTTAGTGTCCTAAGTTTTCATAACTGTGACCTTAATTGCCTACCGTCTGTAAGCTGTTAGTGTCTTAACGACCGTTCCACAGGTGCATGTTAATTAATTGTTTATGGTTCATTGAACAAGCATTGGAAACCGTGTTTAAACCCTTTACAATGAAGATCTGTGAAGTTATTTGGATTTTTATCTTTGAAAGACAGGGTCATGAAAAAGGGATGTTTCTTTTTTGTTGTTGCTGAGTTTATGTTAACATTGCCAAAGCAAGTGAAGTAGATAATATATACAAGTGAAATAATATCAAGCCACAAGGCGAGACCCAAATGCAGACACAGGAGGCAGAATGGTCAGGCAGGCGGGTACAAAGTCCAGAAACAGGCAAGGGTCAAAACCAGGAGGATGAGAAAAAGGAGAATGCAAAAAGCAGGAGAACCGGAAAACCGCTGGTTGACTTGGAAACATACAAGACGAACTGGCACAGAGAGACGGGAAACACAGGGATAAATACACCGGGGAAAATAAGCGACACCTGGAGGGGGTGGAGATAATCACAAGGACAGGTGAAACAGATCAGGTCGTGACAAATAAATAATAAAAATGAACAGTAAACATTACTCTCACAGAAGTTCCAAAAATAAGTGTAGTGTTGTAACGATGTGCAAGTGGTTAAAGTACAAAAGGGAAAATAAATAAACATAAATATGGGTTGTATTTACAGTGTTGTTTGTTCTTCACTGGTTGCCCTTTTCTTGTGGCAACAGGTCACAAATCTTGCTGCTGTGATGGCACACTGTGGTATTTCACCCTGTAGATATGGGAGTTTATCCAAATCGGGTTTGTTTTCAAATTCTTTTAGGATCTGTGTAATCTGTGGGAAATATGTGTCTCTAATATGGTCATACATTTGGCAGGAGGTTAGGAAGTGCAGCTCAGTTTCCACCTCATTTTGTGGGCAGTGTGCACATAGCCGGTCTTCTCTTGAGAGCCAGGTCTGCCTACGGCTGCCTTTCTCAATAGCAAGGCTATGCTCACTGAGGCTGTACATAGTCAAAGCTTTCCTTAAGTTTGGGTCAGTTACAGTGGTCAGGTATTCTGCCACTGTGCACTCTCTGCCAAATAGCATTCTAGTTTGCTCTGTTTTTTTGTTAATTGTTTCCAATGTGTCAAATAATTATCTTTTTATTTTGTCATGATTTGGTTGTGTCTAATTGTGTTTCTGTCCTGGGGCTCTGTGGGGTCTGTTTGTGAACAGAGCCCCAGGACCAGCTTGCTTAGGGGACTCTTCTCCGGGTTCATCTCTCTGTAGGTGATGGCTTTGTTATGGAAGGTTTGGGAATCGCTTCCTTTTATGTGGTTGTAGAATTGAATGGCTCTTTTCTGGATTCTGATCATTATCGGGTATCGACCTAATTCTGCTCTTGCCTTGTGTCTCTCTCTCTCTAGTCAGGGCTACATCTCAAATGGCACCCTATTCCCTATCAAATGTACTACTTTTAAACACAGCACATAACAGGAAATCGAGTGCCTTTTGGGACGCATATGAGTCATCCTTGATTCGTCCTACTCAGCCCCTGGAAATATTGAACTCAATTCTCTAAAGTAGCTTTAGTCAGTCACATCCAAATAGGTGTTGTTTTTTAGGTTCCATTGGCTAGTAGACACAGGACAAAGAGGGTTAGAGAAGTACTTCCATTGGACAAAGGCTTTATCAGTTGCATAATACTGAAAGCTGGAAGATTTATTTTGAAACTCAACAACATTGTTTTATCTTAGTTATCGACATTTCCAAGCTACTGGTGGTGATTGAGTAGAGACCAAAGTATCTGGCAACATCTGTAAAAACTACTCAACTACAACTCAACAATGGCAAGAGTTTTTTTGAACAGTTCTTTGTTGAACAAAACAACACAAATGAACTAGTCCCTGAAGATTTGTCATGTAAAATATAAAGACATCCAGAACAGACCTAGGACACCAATTTAATGACCAACGGCTGTCGATTTGTAAAATAAATCATTATCTGACAATGATGTAATCATCTATATAATATGAGCAAAATGTTTTAGACACTTGTTAAGCCCAAATGTTTGACAGATTGTATTGCAACAGATTTGATTGCAATTCAACATCATAATTGTGATGATTGAAACACCTTGTCCTTATTCTGCAGGAGCACATTTGTTTCATGTTAACAGCATAAAATGGACTGTGAAATTACGCCCTTAACGCTGCTGTTAATTCCTTTTTGTTGACAGAAATGTAATCACATACACATTTGTTTTTCAGCAGATGCTTGTGAGTTGCAGGAAGTCAGTAGATCTTTTGTGATGTAGTTTATGTGGATCGATGGGGGGGGGACTTTTGCATGAGTTTATTTCAATAAATGTGAAACTTTCATGAGACTCTCACCATGTTGTAAAGTGAGCATGGAGCAGCAGTCCCCACTACGTACTAATGACAGGCTGCATGACAGGCTGTGATGTGTCTCCCAGCAGAGACCTGTCTGGTCTGATCTGATCAGCACTGGATGGAGCAAGAGATACATGAACACTGTCAACAGAGAGGGGGCGAGAGAGAGAGAGAGAGAGAGAGAGAGAGAGAGAGAGAGAGAGAGAGAGAGAGAGAGAGAGAGAGAGACTGTCAAAACCCTCCATTGTTCTCATCTGATCTGGAGACAGCTTGTGCTTTCACACCGATGGTGTAGGCATATGGCCATAGGAGATAGTGTCGTGCATGAACATACAGTTAGCAGTTTGTATTCATAGGCAGTTTGACATTTTGTTGTGTATTCCCATAGGGATGTTTGACTCAAGTTCAAGTTCACACTAACTCTTGATTTCACACGAACAAGTATACAGATGGACAAAATACTATGTTCATCAAATAAAATACACTCCCAGCACATTGGAATTTCTCTATAAACCTATATGAGCATCTGTGCCATCTCATCCCAATGACAAATCACATGGGGACATCCTACAGGACTCAACATATAAATGATGGATGGGGCTGTACGTGCAGCTAGACAGGAAGGATGCCATGCTAATTATCTGAATGGAATACAGCAATTTCAATTAATTTATTTTCCCCGAATGCAATATAGCTATTTCAGTCGAAGCAGTGCATTCGGCTCTTATACTTTCACTGTGTTTGTTTGAGTAGCCTATAGTTGCAGGCACTTGAATTGATTGAATGAACAAATCATTAAGAACACCTTCCTAACATTGAGTTGGGTCCCTTTTTTTCCGTCGGAACAGCCTTAATTCGTCGGGGGCATGGACTCTACAAGGTGTCGAAAAGCCTTCCACAGGGATGCTGGCCCATTTTGACTCCAATGCTTCCCACAGTTGTGACAAGTTGTCTGGATGTCCTTGGGGTGGTGGACCATTCTTGATAGACACGGGAAACAGTTGAGCGTAAAAAAAACAGCAGTTTTGCAGTTCTTGACACAAACCGGTGCGCCTGGCACCTACTACCATACCCTGTTCAAAGGCACTTAAATCTTTTGTCTTGCCCATTCACCCTCTGAATGGCACACATACACAATCCATGTGTCAGTTGTCTCAAGGCTCACAAATCGTTCTTTAAGCTGTCTCCTCTTCAGCCTACACTGATTGAAGTGGAGTGACACCAATATGGGATCATAGCTTTTACTATGTCATGGAAAGAGAGTGTTCGTAATGTTTTGTACACTCAGTGTAATACAGTACCAGTCAAAAGTTTGTACACACCTACTCATTCCAGGGTTTGTCTTTATTTTTACTATTTTCTACATATTAGAATAATAGTGAAGACATCAACACTATGAAATAACACATACGGAATCATGTAGTAAGCAAAAAAGTGTTAAACAAATCAAAATGTATTTAACATTTGAGATTATTCAAAGTAGCCACCCTTTGCCTTGATTACAACTTTGCACCTACTTGGCGTTCTCTCAACCAGCTTCATGAGGTATTTTGTATTGCTAGATATTATTAGTGCATCGTTGGCGCTAGAAACACAAGCATTTTGCTGCACCAGCGATAACGTCTGCAAATCTGTGTATGGGCACAGTAAACGTTGATTATATGTGTGTTCCTCCGTCTGTGTGTGTTTTAATCAGAACCCATGAGATGCTGGTGAAAAGTAGAGCAGTATGTATTGTATTGTATTTTTTATAAAATAAAAAATAAAAATACAAATTGTATTTTTTTGTATTGAACCTTTATTTAACTAGGCAAGTCAGTTAAGAACAAATTCTTATTTACAATGACGGAATGCCCCAGCCAAACCTGGACGATGCTGGGCCAATTGTGCGGCTGCCCTATGTGATACAGCCTGGATTCGAACCAGGGACTGTAGTGACGCCTCTTGCACTGAGATGCAGTGCCTTAGATTGCAGTGCCTTAGACCGCTCCAGTACTCGGGAGCCCTGAGTAGGGAATAGGGCGCTATTTGGGAGACAATCAATGTTGAAATTTGTGACTTTCAGGAAACTAAGCGGAAACTAGACTGCACAGGAGAGACTTTTTAAATATGTTTTTTAAGGGGGGGGGTCAGAAATGCCTTCTGGAACATAAATCCAAATACAATTGTTAAATTACGAGACTAGTTGATTTAGCCATGGAAAAAAACAGCAACCTTCCCGCTAGCCATGATTGGCTGAGATAATGGAGGGCTGGACATGCCAAGAGATGAGTTCGGATTGGTCTGCCTTGTAGCATGCTTCTGTCTATAACATGAGCTGGTCAGTGTGTGTAGGTAATAATGTCTAATGCTGCTTTTTCAAAGATATCATGTAGTAGAAATGCAAAAGTGTTGCTCTACACTTTCCGGAGGACCGAGTTTTGAAATCAGTGAAATTAGAGTATGATAGCTAAGGAGATAGAGAACATTCTGGCATTTGATTGTAAATATGCAGAGGGTACCAAAAAGAGAACACACAGAAGGCTGTTGTCTAAAACAACTGTCTCCGGATTACATCTTCAAACTAAGGGCAACCATGGCATCCATGACAGAAAGGGAAAAGCGTTCATCCATGTATACGGCATAAGAGAGTCTAGTTAGCCACATTTTCAGATATTATACATTTTTTATTTTGTCAGAAATGTGTTTTCATTGTGGTTAAAACATTAGCTGGCTAGCTTGCTAGCTAATGTTACGTGTTTGATCTGTGTAGTAATATTATTCATATCTCAGAGCCATTTGCATTGCTATGTACAGCCTAATGTTAGCTAGCTAGCTAACGTTGGAGAGTTGGGATTATGGTTCATTGTTTAGCTAGCTGCACCAAAGTCAAAGTAGGATATAACGTTAGGCCAATGAGACACCTGAAGCCAGGATATGCATATAATTGGTACCATTGGAAAGAATAATACTTTGAAGTTTGTAGAAATGTTAAAATAATGTAGGATAATATAACACAATAGATATGGTAGGAGAAAATCTAAATATAAACCAACCAGACATTTTTTATTTTTGAGAGAACATCCTCTTAGAAATTCAAGAGAAAGGTCATATTGAAAATTAGCTCCCTGGATGCAATTCATATGGCTTCCACAGGGTGTCAGCAGTCTATGTTCAATGTTTCAGGCTTGTAACTTCAAAAACGAATAAGATATATCAGTTTTAGCAGAAGGACACAGTCTTGGAAAATCGTGTTTGCGCACGTTATGAAGACAGGACGCACCTGCTGAAATCAGTTTCATATTGAACATACTTCTTTCCAAAATAAATATTATAGTTTGATTACATTTTAGGGTATCTGAGGAGTAAATAGAAACGTATTTTGACTTGTTGAAACAATGTTTAGGGGTAGATTTTCGGATACCTTTCTCTGCATGTTGAACGAGTGGATTACTCAAATCGATGGCTCCAACTAAACAGACTTTTTGGGATACAAAGAAGGATTTTATCTAACAAAACGACACTACATGTTATAGGTGGGACCATTTGGATGACAAATCAGAGTAAGATTTTAAAAAAGTAAGTGAATATTTAATTGTTATTTGTGAATGTATGAAACCTGTGCGGGTGGAAAAATATTTTGATGTGGGGCGCCGCATGGCATGTTTTTGCTGTAATAGCTACTGTAAGTGCAGTTAGATTAACAAGAATTGAAGCTTTCAGACGATATAAGACACTTATATGTACATAAATGTTTAAAATCCTCCAGTTTCACCGGAAGTTGTCCCGCTAGTGGGACCCCTAGCCCTAAGTTGCCTGATTTGTTTGATTGACATATACTGAATTCATTTTTAAACAGATGAGTTTATTGGTCTTAAAATACACCAGTTATGTTATTTTGGACCACCAGGATGCTGCTGTCATGCATGTGAATCCTTAACTTCTTAGGGCTAGGGGGCAGTATTTTGAAGTTCGGATGAAAAACGTGCCCAAATTAAACTGCCTGTTACTCAGGCCCAGAAGCTAGGATATGCATATAATTAGTAGCTTTGGATAGAAAACACTCTGATGTTTCTAACACCGTTAAAATAATGTCTGTGAGTATAACATAACTGATATGGCAGGCAAAAACCCGAGCAAAATCCATCCGGGATGTCTGAATCATTCATGTCACACGGTTTTCAATTGGCATGCTATTCAATCCAGGGTATTTTAGCTCCCAGATTGCAGTTCCTATGTCTTCCACTAGATGTCAACAGTCTTTAAAAAAAGATTGGAATGTTCAGTTATGAAAATCAATTGAGTAAGACCACTTGTTCCTGAGTTCACGTCAAGTGTACTGTTTTGGATTTTGCGCGTAACAGGGAATGCACACTCTTTTTCTCTTCTATTCAGCATGTTATATTCCGTCTGAAATATTATAGTGTATATTCATTTTAGGGTATCTGAGTATTGATTACAAATGCTGTTTGACTTTTTTTGACGAACTTTATGGGTACTTTTGGGATATTGTTTGTCTGCATGGATGAACGCCTTTGGGCAGGTGGATTACTGAACAAAACTCGCCAACCAAACGGAACTATATGGATATAAAGAGGAATTTTATTGAACAAAATGACCTTTTATTGTGTAACCTGGACGCTTTGATATGCCATCAGTGGAAGATCATCAAAGGTAAGCGATTTATTTTATGCTATTTTTCAGTTTTGTGACACCTCTGCTGGTTATGTTATTATGCTAATAGAGTTTTTGAGTGGGGCACTGTCCTCAGACAATCAAATGTTCTGCTTTCGCCGTAAAGCCTTTTTGAAATCTGACAATGCTGTTAGATTAACAAGAGTCTAAGCTTTTGAAGGGTGTGCAGTATTTGTATTTTCATGAAAGTTTGAAATTAGTATTTTTGTCATTTGAATTTGGCGCTCAGCATTTCAACGGATGTTGTCAAAATCGATCTCGTTCATGGGATTGGATCCGTAACAGGTTAATATTAGGCAATGTGAGAGGTTATAGACCCAATTCAATGTACAGATTTCAGTCAGGCTACTATTCCGTTTAACCCATCTGAACACTACAGTTCCCTTGACGTGCCATTTTAAAGTCCCTGTCTTGTGACTATCAAATTTCTATAGCGCCTCACAATCGTCACACATAACATAACCAGCACTGCTACACTTCACCAAATCTTTACCAAACATTAGACTACAGTTCTGGCCCTCCCTTCTACTCTCCATTTCACAGCTTTTCTCTTGTTGAATTAAACTCTGACTTCTTCCTTTTAGCCTCAGTGGATTGAAGTTAACTTCTTTCTACCCAAGTTCCCAAAAGCATTTGGCACGCTACAGTTAGGCCCTAAAGGATGAGGATGAGGCTACGCACTAACGTCAGATAACAAGAATGAAAGAAAAACCTCAATGTAGCCTACAGACATGAATTGCACAAGAATGATACATGTATAGACTTTGTTTTTAATGCATAATTTTTCTTAATAGATCTGTCACAATGAGTAACAGATCTATAACTCATATTTCTACGTGCCTTTGGCTGGGTGGCCCAAAAAAAGTTACATGTTGCAGCTTTGAAAGAATATTTTTCCATTCTTCTCCTTCAGTTACAAGACTATGGAAAATCAGCCAAAAAAAAAAGCTGGTCGTGTTGACATAGATTGCCTTGAAACAGTGCATAGCTTACATCAGATGGGTGTGTATAGGCTGGAGTGGGTTGTTCTGGTCTTTATGCCTGAAGCAAAATGAAACTGTTTCAGAGACAAACATGAACGTGATGTACAAGCAGAATGACAAATGTGACCGATCGCCTCGATTCGGTGTAATGTAGCAAAATTTGAAATTCTGTTTTTTTTACATTGGATAAAGTAGATTCAGAGCTAGAAAATGGTATATCATACACTACAGTTGAGGAACAATGGGAAAGTAATTCTGCTTTGATAGTTGATAAACTTGTAACCTCACTTTTACACAATAAAAGGTCATTTTGTTCGATAAAGTTCCTCTTTATATCCATATAGCTCCGTTTGGTTGGCGAGTTTTGTTCAGTAATCCACCTGCCCAAAGGCGTTCATCCATGCAGACAAACGATATCCCAAAAGTACCCGTAAAGTTCGTCGAAAAAAAGTCAAACAGCATTTGTAATTAATACTCAGATACCCTAAAATGAATATACACTATAAAATTTCAGACGGAATATAACCTGCTGAATAGAAGAGAAAAAGAACTGAGTGTGCACTCCCTGTTACGCGCAAAATCCACAACGGTACACATGACGTGAACTCAGGAACTAGTGGTCTTACTCCCTTGATTTTCATGATTGAACATTCCAACCTTTTTTTAAAGACTGTTGACATCTAGTGGAAGCAATAGGAATTGCAGTCTGGCAGCTAAAATACCCTGCATTGAATAGCATGCCAATTGAAAACAGTGTGACATGACTGATTTAGACATCCCGGATGGATTTTGCTCGGGGTTTTTGCCTGCCATATCAGTTATGTTATACTCACTGACATTATTTTAACAGTTTTAGAAACTTCAGTGTTTTCTATCCAAAGCTACAAATTATATGCATATCCTAGCTTCTGGGCCTGAGTAACAGGCAGTTTAATTTGGGCACGTTTCTCATCCGAACTTCAAAATACTGCCCCCTAGCCCTAAGAAGTTAACTCCTGCAGAATTAAGCATTTCTTGAGGGAAACTAAACAGCTAATCTACATTTTGACTCTGGAACAGGAGAGGAGAAATATGATGTATTTCTTTCAGCATCTTTATAGAATGAATGCTCGGTTAGAGACCTTCTGTAATGATGCTGTCTTTATCAGCATTATAAAAGCTGATAGCACGGTTAGGGACCGTCTGTAATAGTGCTATCTTAATCAGCATTAATAAAGCTGATAGTACTTCAACCACATAAAATATTCTTCCAAATGGAACTGAAATTATATTTAAAAAAATTGGTTGTTTTAAGAGTTTTTAATTTCCTTAAAACTGGTCAAACTGATGTAATTTGGAAATTTTGCACGGAAAGACTATTTTAAAGTTACTGCATTTTCTCCCCGATTCTTAAACGTCTTTGCTGCGAGAGAAGCAGGGAAACGTAAGATAAAACTAACTTCACCGATGTCAACTAGATTGAAGCGTACATTGAATGGATTTTTTTTAACATTATTCTGGTGAGAAAGGGTTTATTTAGTATTCTAGGGCAACAGGTAATGACAGAAAAGAAGCTGCATGTGTCTCATTACAGACAAGTTGAATAACAAATAGCCAGCCAAAATGGTGGAAATTATAAGCAGAAACAAAAGGCCTGTCCATTTTTTTTTCGTCATCTCTGATTTTACAGCGCATTTTCTATATTTCAAAGTCAAAGTCAAAGTCACCATTATTAGTCAGTTGTACAACCGAATGCCTTCAACCGAAATGTGTCTTCCGCATTTAACCCAACCCCTCTGAATCAGAGAGGTGCGGGGGGCTGCCTTTAATCGACATCCACGTCTTGGCGCCTGGGAACAGTGGGTTAACTGCCTTGTTCAGGGCAGAACGACAGATTTTTACCTTGTCAGCTCGGGGATTTGAACTTGCAGCCCTCCGGTTACAAGTCCAACGCTCTAACCACTAGGCTACCTGCCGCCCCACTAGGCTACCTGCGGGTTAGGGTCAGGCCTCAGATTTTCACATATAGTCAGGCGGTTATGGATGGGTTATTAGCAATTTGCAGGACGGTGCAGGTGAACAAACAGCTGACCCGAGTATTACTAGCATACACAGAGAGAGAGAGAGAGAGAGAGAGAGAGAGAGAGAGAGAGAGAGAGAGTCTGGTTCACTCCAGACTATCATCATGTATTCCATTAATATTTCAGTTTGTTTTAGTATTGTAACTGTATACATCAGGAGCCAGCTCAAGGGAACCTCTTTTCATACTCATCAAAGAGGAGGGAGAGGAAGAGGAGGAGAAGAGGAAGTGGTGAAAATAGGTCAGACCCAGTGATAGGGGCAGATGTTATTTTGGAGAAGTCTTTAGGAGGGTGGCAGATAGACACAGACTGTACACTGGAGCCATACAGCACAACATGGCTGATAGACACAGACCGTCCCCTAGGGTCTTACAGCACAACATGGCTGACAGACACAGACTGTACAGTCATGGCCAAAAGTTTTAAGAATTACACAAATATTAATTTTCACAAAGTCTGCTGCCTCAGTTTGTATGATGGCAATTTGCATATACTCCAGAATGTCATGAAGAGTGATCAGATGAATTGCAATAATTGCAAAGTCCCTCTTTGCCATGCAAATGAACTGAATCCCCCAAAAAACATTTCCACTGCATTTCGGCCCTGCCACAAAAGGACCAGCTGACATCATGTCAGTGATTCTCTCGTTAACACAGGTGTGAGTGTTGACGAGGACAAGGCTGGAGATCACTCTGTCATGCTGATTGAGTTTGAATAAAAGACTGGAAGCTTCAAAAGGAGGGTGGTGCTTGGAATCATTGTTCTTCCTCTGAAAACCATGGTTACCTGCAAAGAAACACGTGCCATCATCATTGCTTTGCACAAAAAGGGCTTCACAGGCAAGGATATTGCTGCCAGTAAGATTGAACCTAAATCAACCATTTATCAGATCATCAAGAACTTCAAGGAGAGCAGTTCAATTGTTGTGAAGAAGGCTTCAGGGCACCCAAGAAAGTCCAGCAAGCGCCAGGACTGTCTCCTAAAGTTGATTCAGCTGCGGGATCGAGGCACCACCAGTACAGAGCTTGCTCAGGAATGGCAGCAGGCAGATGTGAGTGCATCTGCACGCACAGTGAGGCGAAGACTTTTGGAGGATTGCCTGGTGTCAAGAAGGGCAGCAAAGAAGCCACTTCTCTCCAGGAAAAACATCAGGGACAGACTGATATTCTGCAAAAGGTACAGGGATTGGACTGCTGAGGACTGGGGTAAAGTCATTTTCTCTGATGAATCCCCTTTCCGATTGTTTGGGACATCCGGAAAAAAGCTTGTCCGGAGAAGACAAGGTGAGCGCTACGTTCAGTCCTGTGTCATGCCAACAGTAAATCATCCTGAGACCATTCATGTGTGGGGTTGCTTCTCAGCCAAGGGAGTGGGCTCACTCACAATTTTGCCTAAGAACACAGCCATGAATAAAGAATGGTACCAACACATCCTCCGAGAGCAACTTCTCCCAACCATCCAGGAACAGTTTGGTGACGAACAATGCCTTTTCCAGCATGATGGAGCACCTTGCCATAAGGCAAAAGTGATAACTAAGTGGCTCGGGGAACAAAACATCAATATTTTGGGTCCATGGCCAGGAAACTCCCCAAACCTTAATCCCATTGAGAACTGGTGGTCAATCCTCAAGAGGCGGGTGGACAAGCAAAAACCCACAAATTCCGACAAACTCCAAGCATTGATTATGCAAGAATGAGCTAATTGTTAATTGACATCATGCCAGGGCAGATTGCCGAGGTCTTGAAAAAGAAGGGTCAACACTGCAAATATTGCCTCTTGGCTTCAACTTCATGGAATTGTCAATAAAAGCCTTTGACCCTTATGAAATGCTTCTAATTATACTTCAGTATTCCATAGTAACATCTTACAAAAATATCTCAAGACACTGAAGCAGCAAACTTTGTGGAAATTAATATTTGTGTCATTCTCAAAACTTTTGGCCACGACTGTACACTGGAGCCTTACAGCACAACATGGCTGATAGACACAGACTGTACACCGGAGCCTTACAGCACAACATGGCTGATAGACACAGACTGTACAGTGGAGTCTTACAGCACAACATGGCAGATAGACACAGACTGTACACCGGAGTCTTACAGCACAACATGGCTGACAGACACAGGTTACGGCTAGGTTTAGAATAAGGGTTAGGGTAAGGGTAAGGGTTAGGGTAAGGGTTAAGGTTAGGGTAAGGGTAAGGGTTAAGGTTAGGGGAAGGGAATACCCCCATGAAATGGACAAAAATGAATGGCAACATATTGCCATTGGAACAAACATACACACGATGGAAAAGAGTGCCCAAATGTACGCCATTTCAATCATTTCTTATGGCAAACGGCATACGGCAAATGCCAAGTGTAATAACTCAAAATTACTATAGGTGGCGAGCGCGTTCCAACGGGGCAAAACATATTGCAAATGTACATGAAGACAAGACCCAAGGGTCAAATTTGGACATTTCAAAAAAAAATATCAAAATACCTACGCCCCTAAAAAGTGCTTTCTGGGCCGTTTTTCGCGATTCTAACGATATTTTTGATAATAACACGTATATAAGATGTGTATAAACATACCCTTGTCTAATTTTATTAATATAGTTTTATAAATTTTTATACCAAATTTTTGTCCATAAGGCCTATGTTTTGTCCATTTGCAATATGTTACCATAGGAAGTCAAAAGTCAATGTCCATTTGCAATATGTTTTGTCCATTTGCAATATGTTACCATAGGAAGTCAAAAGTCAATGTCAAAGCCATTTTCATATATCGTCATAGGAAGTCGGCTTCGAACCCAAAAGTCAGTGAGCAATGTCCAAATGGCATTTAAACTGACAAAATGATATATATCACTATGTTAAGCCCTCAATCGTCCTATAGGGTCTATTTTTTTGAAAAACGTCCAAAATGACAAGGGGTGCCCCCATTGGGATGGCCACAGGTGGGGGTGCTCCCTAACCAGCCAGGGATACCTTGCACCCTCCTAAAGACATTCATATTTAAAATATGCTCATGGTTACCCGTTTCAATTACCAGGTACACGGTTGTCAATTTGCAATGTCTTACAATGGGCATTTACCCTCACAAATTTGACAGGCTCCGAAATACTGCAGAAATGCCCAATTGACTGGCCCATTGAACTCGGGATGGCCGGGAAGTGATCATGGTTCCTCTCCATCGCTCGTTGGTGTTGATTTCAACATGTAAAATTCGTGACGTTAAAAGCCCATTGAAACATATTGCAAATGTACAGTGAAACATATTGCAAATGTACAGTACATTTACCAGGTCCATATTTTCAAAAGGGTTTTAAATGACTTTAGGGGGCTGCTCCTGGTCCAGGGTCTTTATGGGAGTATCCCACTATGGCCCTAAGTCAGTGGGAGAAGCCCTGCTCATTTATGGAGGTTTTCAAAAATGAGTGTCCACACTCTCTTCCATTGCTTTGTACAGTACATTTGCAATATGTTTCACTGTACATTTGCAATATGTTTCAATGGGCTGTTAACATCACGAATATGACAAGCTCTAAAATACTTCAGGAATGCCCAATTGACTGCCCATTGATCTCAGGATGGCCAGGATTGATAGCGGTACCTGTCCATAGCTCATTGGTGTTGATTTCAACATGTCAAAAAAAAGCCCATTGAAACATATAGCAAATGTACAGTGAAACATATTGCAAATGTACAGTACATTTGCAATATGTTTCAATGGGCTTTAACATCACGAATATGACAAGCTCTAAAATACTTCAGGAATGCCCAATTGACTGCCCATTGATCTCAGGATGGCCAGGATTGATAGCGGTACCTGTCCATAGCTCATTGGTGTTGATTTCAACATGTCAAAAAAGCCCATTGAAACATATTGCAAATGTACAGTGAAACATATTGCAAATGTACAGTACATTTGCAATATGTTTCAATGGGCTTTAACATCACGAATATGACAAGCTCTAAAATACTTCAGGAATGCCCAATTGACTGCCCATTGATCTCAGGATGGCCAGGATTGATAGCGGTACCTGTCCATAGCTCGTTGGTGTTGATTTCAACATGTCAAAAAAAAGCCCATGGAAACATATTGCAAATGTACAGTGAAACATATTGCAAATGTACAGTACATTTGCAATATGTTTCAATGGGCTGTTAACATCACAAATATGACAAGCTCTAAAATACTTCAGGAATGCCCAATTGACTGCCCACTGATCTCAGGATGGCCAGGATTGATAGCGATACCTGTCCATAGCTCATTGGTGTTGATTTCAACATGTCAAAAAAAAGCCCATTGAAACATATTGCAAATGTACAGTGAAACATATTGCAAATGTACAGTACATTTGCAATATGTTTCAATGGGCTTTTAACATCACGAATATGACAAGCTCTAAAATACTTCAGGAATGCCCAATTGACTGCCCATTGATCTCAGGATGGCCAGGATTGATAGCGGTACCTGTCCATAGCTCGTTGGTGTTGATTTCAACATGTCAAAAAAAAGCCCATTGAAACATATTGCAAATGTACAGTGAAACATATAGCAAATGTACAGTACATTTGCAATATGTTTCATTGGGCTGTTAACATCACGAATATGACAAGCTCTAAAATACTTCAGGAATGGTCAATTGACTGCCCGTTGATCTCGGGATGGCCAGGATTGATAGTGGTACCTGTCCATAGCTCGTTGGTGTTGATTTCAACATGTCAAAAAAAAGCCCATTGAAACATATTGCAAATGTACAGTGAAACATATTGCAAATGTACAGTACATTTGCAATATGTTTCAATGGGCTGTTAACATCACAAATATGACAAGCTCTAAAATACTTCAGGAATGCCCAATTGACTGCCCGTTGATCTCAGGATGGCCGGGCTTGACGGTTTTAACTTATTGCAAATGGACAAAAGTCTGCCATAAAGTCACTATAATGAAAACGTAAAACACCTGAGTTACGTTCTAGTTGCGGGTCCAGTTCGACGTTATGTGTCGGCCTAGCTGAGGCGACCCGAATCTCAAGTTTCGCTCGATAGGTCATTTGGAGTCCGAGCAGCGACCTTAATTGGTGCTGAAAATCCACGTTTTCCGGGCGTTGCTACGGGTCCTTGAATGAGCTATCGGACAGAAACGTTAGGGTCCGTCTCTATGGGCCGAGGCGGTTCTAATGCACCTAGCCTTGTGTCTCTGGAACTTTTAGAAATTTTGTCATTTTCGTGATGTAAAATGAATTGAAAATATTGCAAATGTACGAGGCTGTTTCTCGGCCTGAAAACCTTCTAGAGCCCCGTAGCTCACCGTGCACGATCGACTAAAGGTCTAGAATGGGTTTCTAAAGTTTCAGAGCTCTAGGTCTGACGGTTCTTTAATAGTTCGAACAAAAGTAACTATTGCAGGCAGTGTCTGTCTGTAAGCCCCTCACTGTGTCATTCCCCATTGACTGTGCATGTGTGTGATTTCAGAAAATCACAGAAAATTACAGAAATCACGTAGAGCTCCGAAACTCCACTTTAACGGATCCGTCTGAACACGCAGCAACTGGATCCATAACTTTTTGGGGAAAAAATATTTTTCTCAACATTACTTAATTGGACATTTGACAATTAATCGAAAATTAAAAGAGATAAATGTCTGGTTCTTTTTTCCTTACACCGTAGGTTCATGTACTTTGACGTAAAGCTGTCAAATTAGTGCTCTATTTCCATTTTTCACCTTTAATCCCAGAAAATGGGCCTTATCTCAAAAACCGTGAGTCCCTGGCGCCATTCTGTTTCGGCCAACTGCCCATTATGCCAAACCCATGCCCACCAAGTTTCGTCTTGAACTCTTTTCGGTTTAGGAAAAAGCCAGGTCAATTAGGTGTATGTTTTGTACATTTGCAATATGAAGGCATTCGCCATCTGGTGGGATTAACATGAAGGGCGGAAAAATGAAAAAATTGAATTTATTTTATTAAACGGACATCGAAAGTCCGAGAAAGTTCGTTTGATGACTTCCTGGAAGATTTGGCCCTAGGGCACGCGGCCCGGCAGCGTCGGCTTATTTTAGAAACAATTTCGGACGTCTAGTAAGGGAGCGTACATTTGCAATATGCAGTTTCTCATCAAACATACAGCAAATGCCATCCGCGTCCCTTATGTAGGTAAGTTTATAATTTTATTTATAACATGGCATTGTTGAATACTTGTTTCTGATTGGCTTGAAGGGGATTTTAGAGTGTGCATTATGTCGCTATAATGCATGGCAATATTCAGTGGCTATGAAGTTCATTCTTGCATGTTCTATGTTTGAGCTGCTTTTGAAACCAAAAGTCGAATTGAAAATATCATTGGCATTGTTGAATTCGATTTTCAAATAAGCTAGCAAGACTGTTCGTTTGGTTACTGAGGCCACTACTGTAGCTATCTCAAACTTTCTAGCTACTTCAGTGTATTTATACTGTCGAATGAACACTTTTTCTAGAGGCAAATATGTTAAATTATAGCCGTGATATAAGCGGATAATCAACTTGGGGCTCTATGTGTTTTCTGAAAAAGAATGCAACTCTGTGGAAGGTGAGTGCCACTTTGCTACATGGCATTATTTTCCATAGAACGCATAGCTCCTCGAACGCATTGATTGATTATCCCTCACGTAATAGACATACAGTATTATCAGTAGGAGAAGCATTACCAGTAGGCTACAGACAGAGAGAGGACAGTTTTCCACCAGGCTTCTTACATGATTCTTTTTTTTCTGCCCCTCTCTCTCTCTCTCTCTCTCTCTCTCTCTCTCTCTCTCTCTCTCTCTCTCTCTCTCTCTCTCTCTCTCTCTCTCTCTCCCTCTCTCTCTCCCGCCCTCTCTCCCTCTCTCCCTCCATCTCTCTCCCTCTCTCCCTCCCTCCCTCCCTCTCTCCCTCTCCCTCTCTCTCTCCCGCCTCTCTCTCCCTCTCTCTCTCTCTCTCCCTCTCTCCCTCCCTCTCTCCCTCTCTCCCTCCCTCTCTCTCTCTCTCTCTCCCTCTCTCTCCCTCTCCCTCTCCCTCCCTCTCTAACTATTTAGTCAAAATGTGGATATCCTTGCCGATCATCTGTCTATTATCTGTGTATTGAGCATGTGTAATGATGTGTAAAATGTAGTTTTCTCGTCACAACAGAGGGCTTGATGTTTCATGAATATCTAAGAGAGCTGAACGTAGGGTGTTTACACCCTTTTTGAGCCTAATGTTAAATGTTGTAGATACTCTGCAGGTTTCCTAGGGAATCAAGTCTTTCGCTTCACAGTACGTTTGCTAGTACATGTCAGGGTGTATACTGTTAGAAGTGCTTCACATCCTTATACATTTAAAAACATTGTTGAATACTTCTCTACTACATGTATGTACTTCGATCATAGGTGGCACCGCAGGATCAAAAGTGGTGTGGCAAGAATGTGTCTTGCCTGGGGCCTAGAGAGTTTTTCCTGATCTCATGACCTGTTCAGGTAAAACTCTGTGTTCTATTCGTAGGCTAATGATAGGGTTCAACGTTAACTTTAAAAAAAAATGTATTACTGAACAACATTCTTACATTGGCCAACAATCTACTGGCCCGAACAGAATTTCTACTGGCCCGGACATGGTGTTGTTTTAAATGCTTTGCGGTCATGCAAGTTGGCTGAAACAGAATCTGGGCTTGCAAGAGACATTGAATATGGATATTCTCCTTTAAGCCTAGGAAGACGAGCTAAATAGATTCTATGCTCACTGAACCATGCATGAGAGCACCAGCTGTTCCGGATGACTCTGTAATCTTGCTCTCCGTAGCCAATGTGAATAAGACCTTATAACAGGTTAACATTCACAAGGCTGCGACCATCAGACTATGTGCTGAGTGTCTTCACTGACATTTTCAACCTATCCCTGACCCGGTCTATAATACCAAACTTGGTTCAAGTAGACCGCCATAGTCCCCCCCCCCGATTACAGGAAACAGGTGGGGTGCACACCTGTGTCCACATTGACTGGCCGCGGTAGGAGGGTCAAGAGCTTCAAGTTCCTCTGTGTCAACATCAATGAGGACTCAACATGGTCCTCTCAACATGGTCATCTCACACCAGAACAGTCGTGAAAGAGCACAGAAATGCCTCTTCTCCCTCAGGAGGCTGAAACGATTTGGCATGGCACCTTAAATCCTCAGAAAATTTTACAGCTGCACCATCGAGAGCATCCTGACAGGTTGTATCACCATCTGGTAAGACAACTGCTTTGCCCTTGACCGCAAGGCCCCACAGATGCGGACAGCCCAGCGCATCACTGAGGGTGAGCTCCCAGCCATCCAGGACTTACATGCCAGGTGGTGTCTGAGAAAGGCCCAAAACATTGCCAGAGACTCGAGTCAACCGAGACACAGACTGTTGTCCATGCTACCATCCGGCAGGAGGTACAGGTGCATCAAGGCTCAGACCAACAGACTCCTAAACAGCTTCTATTCCCTGGCCATAAGACTTTAAAATGACTATCAACTACTGCTCATAAATGTATAACTCCATTACCCTGCTGTCCATTCATTATTGATTGCCATTGCCATGTGTATATATCTATTTATCCTGCTATTGGTCAATATTACTCCTGTTAACATGAACAGTTGAAGTCGGAAGTTTACATACATCTTAGCCAAAGACATTTAAACTCAGTTTTTCACAATTCCTGACATTTAATCCTAGTTACAATTCCCTGTCTTAGCTCAGTTAGGATCACCACTTTATTTTAAGAATGTGAAATGTCTCTAAATAATATTAGAGAGAATGATTTATTTCAGCTTTTATTTCTTTCATCACATTCCCAGTGGGTCAGAAGTTTACATACACTCAATTAGCATTTGGTAGCATTGCCTTTAAATTGTTTCACTTGGGTCAAACGTTTCGGGTAGCCTTCCACAAGCTTCCCACAATAAGTTGAATAAATGTTGGCCCATTCCTCCTGACAGAGCTGGTGTAACTGAGTCAGGTTTGTAGGCCTCCTTGCCCGCACACACTTTTTCAGTTCTGCCCACAAATTACCTATAGGATTTAGGTCAGGGCTTTTTGATGGCCACTCCAATACCTTGACTTTGTTGTCCTTAAGCTATTTGCCACAACTTTGGAAGTATGCTTGGGTCATTGTCTATTTGGAAGAACCATTTGCGACCAAGCTTTAACTTCCTGACTGATGTCTTGAGATGTTGCTTCAATATATCCACATAATTTTCCCTCCTCATGATGCCATCTATTTTGTGAAGTGCACCAGTCCCTCCTGCAGCAAAGCACCCCCACAACATGATGCTGGCACCCCCGTGCTTCACAGTTGGGATGGTGTTCTTCGGCTTGCAAGCCTCCACCTTTTTCCTCCAAACATAACGATGGTCATTATGGCCAAACAGTTCTAATTCTGTTTCATCAGACCAGAGGACATTTCTCCAAAAAGTACAATCTTTGTCCCCATGTGCATTTGCAAACCGTAGTCTGACTTTTTCATGGCGGCTTTGGAGCAGTGGCTTCTTCCTTGCTGAGAGGCCTTTCAGGTTATGTCGATATAGGACTTGTTTTACTGTGGATATAGATAATTTTGTACCTGTTTCCCCCAGCATCTTCACAAGGTCCTTTGCTCTGGGATTGATTTGCACTTTTCGCACCAAAGTACGTTCATCTCTAGAAGACAGAACGTGTCTCCTTCCTGACTGGTATGACGACTGCGTGGTCCCATGGTGTTTATACTTGAGTACTATTGTTTGTACAGATCAACGTGGTACCTTCAGGCGTTTGGAAATTGCTCAAAAGGACGAACCAGACTTGTGGAGGTCTACATTTTTTTTAGGTCTTAGCTGATATCTTTTGATTTTCCCATGATGTCAAGCAAAGAGACACTGAGTTTGAAAGTAGGCCTTGAAATAAATCCACAGGTACACCTCCAATTGACTCAAATGACTCAGAAGCTTCTAAAGCCATGAAATCATTTTCTGGAATTTTCCAAGCTGTTTAAAGGCACAGTCAACTTAGTGTATGTAAACTTCTGACCCAGTGGAATTGTGATACAGTGAATTCTAAGTAAAATAAATGGTTGTAAACAATGGTTGGAAAAATGTATTGAGTCATGCACAAAGTAGATGTCTTAATCGACTTGCCAGAACTATAGTTTGTTAACAAGAAATTTGTGGAGTGGTTGAAAAACGAGTTTTAATGACTCCAACCTAAGTGTATGTAAACTTCTGACTTTAACTGTAGTATTAACATGGATTTGATATAGCTCCATCCTAAGGTGAAATGGAAAAGGGTGGATGGATCCCTCCTCATATCCTCCTGTAGGGTGCTACCTCTCTCCTCTCTGCTGAGGTAAGGAGGACGTGATGGAGGGATTGAAGGAGGGAGTGATAGATATTACACAGCATCTTTCTTTAATGTTCTCTGTAAATCCTGTGGGGAAATGACCCTGAAGCTGGTCACTGCCGTTTGTGACAGATAGGGGGGATTATGATGCTTTAGCCTGGCTCTCTTTCTCATTTCATCTAAAACCCATCATCAGGTATGACTAACCTGTCAGCAGCTCTGTAGCCTGGACTGAGGCGGACGCTGAGTCCCAAATGGCATGCTATTCCTATATATTGCAGAGACAGAGAGAGAGAGAGAGAGAGAGAGAGAGAGAGAGAGAGAGAGAGAGAGAGAGAGAGAGAGAGAGAGAGAGAGAGAGAGAGGATAGAGAGATGAGAGAGAGATGAGATGAGAGAGATCGAAATGTCTTTATTCTTTTGGAACTTCTGAGAGTATAATGTTTACTGTTCATTTTTTATTTCCTTTTTGTTTATCCAATTCATTTGCTTTGGCAATGTTAACATATGTTTTCCATGCCAATAACGCCCCTTGAACTGAATAGAGAGAGAGAGAGAGAGAGAGAGAGAGACAAAGAGAGAGAGAGAGAGAGAGACAGACACAGACACAGAGAGAGACACAGACACAGACACAGAGAGAGACACAGACACAGACACAGACACAGAGAGAGACAGACACAGAGAGAGAGAGAGAGAGAGAGAGAGAGAGAGAGAGAGAGAGAGAGAGAGAGAGAGAGAGAGAGAGAGAGAGAGAGAGAGAGAGAGACAGACACAGAGAGACAGACACAGAGAGAGAGAGACACAGACACAGACACAGACACAGAGAGAGAGAGAGAGAGAGAGAGAGAGAGAGAGAGAGACACACAGACACAGACACAGACACAGACACAGACACAGACACACAGACACAGACACAGAGAGAGACACAGACACAGACACAGGAGAGAGAGAGAGAGACACAGACACAGAGAGACACAGACACAGAGAGAGAGAGAGACACAGACACAGAGAGAGAGAGAGACACAGAGACAGAGGAGATCCTTCTTTATGACCTCTGTCTCCAGTCGTTCTCAGCTGTCACACAACACAGTGGTATGGAGGTGTCATATGAAATGTACCCTGATAGATGACTGATGATAGCTCTGCCTCAGCCCTCTAACTTACTACTGTCAACCCCAAACCATAAAGAGACTGCTATTGCCTCTCTCCCATCCCCTCTGGACCTGCACTGTATGTGAAATGGCTTTTACAAAACATGGTTCATTTTGGAGGGAGAGATCCTGGATGATACAGGTGACAGAAGAGCTGGATGAACTCTTTCCATTACAGAGGATAATGTGTGGTTTTTCTCCCATTTAGAACGGGAGCTGTTGGAATGGGAGAATGAGACTTTGATCTGAACAAGGGGAGGATTACACTCTATTGTTGAATGTTACGCTCTCTCCATCAAATATCATCTATTGGTGACAATTGCTTGTCCTCGTTGTACAAAAGTTTGTATTTAAAATGAATTTCCATTACCATTCCATCTGTGTGGATTTGCTGTTGCTTCAGGCCATTCTCAAAACCTACACCCCAACACAAGCACTCTGTTGTGCCACCTCTGGTCTCTTGGCCCTCCCACCCCTGAAGGGTGTCAGCTCCCGCTCATCCAAGTCCAAGCTCTTCTCCGTCCTAGCACCCCATTTGTGAACCAGCGTCCCCCTGACGTTAGAAAAGCAAAGTCCCTGGTCACCTCCCGAAAACGTCTGAAAACCACAGAGATAACACTCGCACATGTCTTCTCTTACCACTGTAGTTTTAACGTTGCTGATAGCTGCTTTACTGAGGAGAAACGTACTTGTGATATGTCCATGGTTGAGATGTGGTTGTCTCACCTCATCTTAAGATGAGGTGAGACTGTAAGTCGCTCTGGATAAGAGAGTCTGCTAAATGAGTCAAATATAATTTGAATTGAGAATTCTCATTCCCTTTTTCTATCGCTTTCTCCCCATCCCTTTTTCTGTAGCTTATCACCATACACATACTGTACTTCATCCTCTCAGTGGATTGCTGCCTCCTATCCCTGGTGGCCTCAGCATAGGCACAGACAAATAGGCCCACTAAACCTTACAATACAGCCTGTTGCCTGTACATCCCTTCTCAAACACTGATCCTCAAGGTTTTTCTCCTCTGACGTTTAGAAACAGCCTGATGGCATTTAAAACATTCTAGAACCCCTAAGGACTAGAACCCATGGTGTGCTGGAACAGAACCTCTGTGTGTGATAGAAGCATCAGAACCCCTAAGGAATAGAACCCAAGGTGTTCTGGAGCAGAACCTCTGTGTGTGATAGAAGCATCAGAACCCCTAAGGAATAGAACCCAAGGTGTTCTGGAGCAGAACCTCTGTGTGTGATAGAAGCATCAGAACCCCTAAGGAATAGAACCCAAGGTGTTCTGGAGCAGAACCTCTGTGTGTGATAGAAGCATCAGAACCCCTAAGGAATAGAACCCAAGGTGTTCTGGAGCAGAACCTCTGTGTGTGATAGAAGCATCCCCCTGCCTGCTATGTTGATGGAAAGATTCCCGTCTCTCTGTCAAATACTGTTGAGATGTATCTTTCACTCTATTTTGATTTATTCATTCATGAAAATGGTATTCTAAATATTTTATAATGTGCCATGCATGTTATCCAAAATGTTTTCCCAGTATTAGGTCCAAAAGAAATTGGGTACTGATAGACATAAAAAAGTAACAAGTGAATATTGTAAGTTGCCTTGAGCCTAAGGGGTCTAGGAACACAGTTCAATGCAGCTTCATCGAAAAAGGTTCAATGAAACGCGTAGACGTTCTGTAGGTTCTGCTTTGTAGTCCTCTTTAGAGGAAGATATCGCCCTAGGTTCCCAGACCATTACTGATTCAAGACGACCCACTACGCCAGAGTCAAAGAGAGTGACAGAGACAGAGACAGACTTTCTGCCTTTCTTTAATGAAAAATTCTAATTTCATTAAAACCTCACTACCCCCACTTAAAACAAAACACCCAAAGATCTCCTGTACTGCAGTACTGCATACATGTACCATACTCACCTTGCCCTCTACCCCTCGCCCCCAACACACCAAATCCAAATCTCCTGAAACATCTTCACACTTTTTTATCATTTTATAAAACTCAAATTCCACCCTAAGGCACGCAGAGACCATCCCATTAAATACCCCACCATCTCTAGCCTGACTAGGCCCAGCTTCATCTACACCACCATCGCTGTCATGACTGACCTTTTTGTGGGCACTCAAAGCTCTTATGCCCCAAATCCCCACACTCAAAACACTGTAGACTATCTGTGCTGGCAAACCCTGCGTAGAGCCCCTCCCCATGCCTGACTTTAAATGCACATTTAACTGTTGCTCATTGTTATTCAGAAACATGAACACTTGCCTCCAGAACGAAACAACGTGCTTAACGGCATATGCCTGAAAACCTGCCGACCGTACACGAAAACCGCTAGCAAATTGACGATAATGACTCAGCTCTTTCCTGATTTGATCATCTGTAATAAACGGAAGCAAATTTGCAACTACCAACCTGGTCGAAGGGGTATAAAGAGGCAAAATTGGCACCAACACACCCCTTACAAATATTCCATTAGCAATGAGCCTACCCACCAAATTTGCTATGTTCATGAACACAACCACAGCTATGTTCATTCTGGAAGCGGAATGTATACATTTCAGCTCTTACCTGTTCACCGACCGCAAGCAGAATCTCCTCCACTTTAACTCCATTCTCAGGAACACACCTGAATCCATGCCGTAACGACAGCGTCTCCTCCGAGCTAGGCTGAGAAGCCAAACCCCAGAAAACTAAAACTCTGTCCTCTTCCACCCTAACATAAAACAAACAGTGGGTAACGCTAAAACAAATAGTGCATTAACCCTCCACCATAGAAAATAAGGACAAAGCCCTCCACACCAAACACTCAAACTCCAAAAGCTCAACATGAACTCCTGGTTTATTTCAGTGTTTTTGTTTTTAGAATGAGATAAACACTAAAATGTAAAAATAATTCAAGACAAGAAGTGATGAACAACTAACAACTCTATTTAATCAGAATAAGAAAAAAAGTAACTTTGCGCCTCAAATTAATAAGTTTTGACTTGATAGCTAGCTACACTACAAACACCTAACTAGCAGGCTAACAAGCTAGCCAGAAAAATTGAGCTAGAACAAACCTAGCCAGGGGAGTTAATACAACTACATCAATCGACCAAACTGACTGAATAAACCAAACTGAATAACTTCAAACATATCTTCGTTTTTTTGTGAGACAATATTTCTCTCTTCTCGCTGTTTTTTTTTAGCTAACTTAAAGCTAGCTTGCAACAGCAGCAGAACAACTAAATTGGTCGCCATGGCAACGGTGCAGCAAAACAGAGCAGCGGCAGTAGCAGAGCCCACAGGCACCATGTCTCCACTCCCCCTCAGCGTTGAGTCCATTCTCTATCCTCCAGAGGCCAAAAATGACACAACGAGGAAAGCTTTTAAACAGGAAACTACTAAAGGAAAGGCCAGAAACACTTTTCGCAGACCTCTACAAAAAACGGTGATGTGAGTAATTTCATCTTTCGCACTGACCAACCAAATGCATGGCCCTTAGCAGTCTGCTCTCACTACCCATCCATAAAGAAAGAGGGAATCTGTAATGGGTGGAAGCTGAAAGTCAAAGAGACAGACGACCCTGACAGCACCATGATAACAATCAACCTCTACAAGACTGGGACTGTCATGGTGCAAGGTCATCTTAGGCTGTTTGAAACAGACTTTCAAACCATTAAGGAGAGAGCAGAGAGAGAGAGAAGGACACTACAGGTGACATGCCCTCCCACACGACAAACTCCGCCAGCACCACCCTCACCTTCACTCTACCCACCCAAAAAGGCACATCCAGCACCTCTCTTCCCACCATAGTGGAGGACACGCCCCAGGAGGGGAGCGACCCCCTCAGTGCAGAGCAGGCTCAGGCCCTCCTCACCACCATGGCTGCCATAAGGGATGAGTTCACCAAGCTGGTGGGGGAGGTGGTCCTGCTCATGGGGGAGCTTGAGCAAACAGA
Organism: Brachymystax lenok tsinlingensis; assembly: GCA_030435695.1. Classification (NCBI taxonomy): domain Eukaryota; kingdom Metazoa; phylum Chordata; class Actinopteri; order Salmoniformes; family Salmonidae; genus Brachymystax; species Brachymystax lenok. Next base: position 43,222,742 of record CM059788.1, read on the forward strand.
CAACCACACCTTAGAGGAGCTCCTAACCAATGTGTAAACAGGAACCAAACATCCACACCTTAGAGGTGCTCCTAACCAAGGTGCGGACAGAGCAGGACAGCAGCCCTGCAACACAGAAGTTCATGAAAGAAGTTCATCAAGAGAGAGACGGACTCAAGAGAGAGCTGGCTGATCTAACAAAGGAGGTGAGAAAGCTCCAAAAAGACAGGCAGAGTGGCAATAAGGATCTGACCACACTAAGAGAGGATCTGCAGGAGAGAAAGAGAACAGAGGACAAGCTGCAGGAGCAGCTAGATCACCACTCTATGACCTGCCCTCACACAGCAGAGGAGCCCACCTCAACCAGCCACACCCCAGCTCCAACACCCACCAGCCCCCACTCTACCCCCTCCAGTCCAGAAGAAACAGACCAGCCACACCCCAGCTCCAACACCCACCAGCCCCCACTCTACCCCCTCCAGTCCAGAAGAAGCAGACCAGCCACACCCCAGCTCCAACACCCACCAGCCCCCACTCTACCCCCTCCAGTCCAGAAGAAACAGACCAGCCACACCCCAGCTCCAACACCCACCAGCCCCCTCTCTACCCCCTCCAGTCCAGAAGAAGCAGACCAGCAACACCCCAGCTCCAACACCCACCAGCCCCCACTCTACCCCCTCCAGTCCAGAAGAAACATCCTGTTGATGGACTCAAATGGGAGGTTTGTTCAGGAGAAGAAACTTTTCCCCAGACACAAAAGGAGAATGGTGTGGTGCCCAACAACGCAGAGTGCCATGGATCTGCTTGATAAGGCCCAGCTTGGGTCGCCAAGCCACATAATCATACACCCCGGAAGCAACGACCTGCGTGCTCAGCAGGAGAGGGTGGCCACTTCACTACGGGGACTGATTGAGAAGGCCTCCACAATCTTCCCCAACTCAAGGATCATCGTGTCAACCCTTCTACAGAGGAAGGACTTCCACCCTGCCACAATCCAAAGAATAAACGCCAGCCTCTCCCGGGACTGTGCCCTGCGACCCAATGTACACCTGGCCCACCATCCCAGCCTCCATCTGGACTGTCTCTATGACCATGTTCACCTGTACAGGGAGACAGTCCCCATCCCAGCCTCCATCTGGACTGTCTCTATGACCATGTTCACCTGTACAGGGAGACAGTCCCCATCCCACCCTCCATCTGGACTGTCTCTATGACCATGTTCACCTGTACAGGGAGACAGTCCCCATCCCACCCTCCATCTGGACTGTCTCTATGACCATGTTCACCAGTACAGGGAGACAGTCCCCATCCCACCCTCCATCTGGACTGTCTCTATGACCATGTTCACCAGTACAGGGAGACAGTCGCCATCCTTGCCAAGACTCTCAAATACGTCGCATTAAAACCGCAGCCCAACCTCATCCTATGAACAGCGGAGCAATCTCCACCCCACCGAGATCACCAAGACAAGCACCCTGGACCCCCCAGCCACGGCCACAGCACCACCAACCTGAATGCCCACCACAGCCAGCGAAGCACAGACCACCACAGCCCAGCTTCAGACCCACCCAGATGAGCCCCCCACCGCAGACCCACACCTGGAGGAGCCACAGCCCAGCTTCAGACCCACCCAGACGAGGCCTACCACACCCCTCCCCACCACAGACCCACACCTGGAGGAGCCACAGCCCGGCAGGCAGAGCTACGCATAGGTTGTGAGTGGAGAAACTGGCCCAGCCCCCACCATTGAAATGAGTGACATTAAACACATGCTGAGTCTACTATGCTCACATGTGATGGGCCGAGGGTCATGGATGCTCACATGTGATAGGCCGAGGGTCATGGATGCTCACGTGTGATAGGCCGAGGGTCATGGTAAGATGAGCACAAGAACTCTACCATTCTCACACTACATCCACCCAAGTGGCATGACACAAATGCTATCTTAAATGATAAACAAATCAAATTAGCATAATAAGAGTTTATGTTAATTGTTTTGTTTTGTGAATGTTTATCTCATTTTGAAGGTAAAGAAAAAAACAGTTATGGAATATTTTTATGTTGCATGTTGGAATTTACCAGGCTTGAAGAGCAGAAACCCAGACTTCCTGAAAGGAATTGATGAAGTTGATATTGCAGTACTACAGGAAACATGGTGCAGAGGTGATGTTTCCACTGGCTGTCCACTAGGTTATAGGGAGATAATCATACCATCCACTAAATTAAAAGGAATCACAGAGGGCAGAGGTGAAATGCTAATATGGTATAAATCTGAACGAACTAATTTACATCGAATTGATCAAAAAGAGGAGAATTCTTTATCCGGTTAAAAATCAACAAGGAGGCTATCTTAACAGATAAAAATGTCTTCTTCTGTGCCACATACACCCCCTCAGAGTCACCGTGCTTCAATGAAGAGAGATTCTCCATTCTAGAGGGGGAGATTAGTCACTTTCATGCCCAAGGCAACATACTGGTCTGTGGAGACCTGAATACTAGAACAGCAGAAGAACTAGACACTATTAAAAGGAACATTAAAATCGAAATTCCAATTAGAATCTGCCTCAAAAATGTTAAATCAGTTATAGAACCAATTGCTCTATACGGCAGCGAAGTATGGGGTCCACTCTCTAACAATGAATTTACCAAACGGGACAAACATCCAATCGAAATACTGCATGCAGAGTTTTGCAAGACTGTATTGGAAGTGCAAAGAAAAACTCTAAATCATTAGGGCTTTAATCCCTGATCTGTCCCACACTGGACCTACTGTATGTCATAGGAGTCTTTTGATCAGGGAAATGAGGCCAATTTTTTTTATCTCCAGAGCTCTTCTCCTCAAATCAAAGTTTATTTGTCACGTGCGCCGAATACAACAGGTGTAGACCTTACAGTGAAATGCTTACTTACAGGCTCTAACCAACAGTGCAGTTTAAAAAAATAGGTATTAGGTGAACAATAGATAAGCAATTAAAAGCAACAGTAAAAAGACAGTGAAAAATAACAGTAGCGAGGCTATATACAGTAGCGAGGCTACATACAGACACCGGTTAGTCAGGCTGATTGAGGTAGTATGTACATGTAGGTATGGTTAAAGTGACTATGCATATATGATGAACAGAGAGTAGCAGTAGCGAGGCTACATACAGACACCGGTCAGTCAGGCTGATTGAGGTAGTATATGTACATGTAGGTATGGTTAAAGTGACTATGCATATATGATGAACAGAGAGTAGCAGTAGCGAGGCTACATTCAGACACCGGTCAGTCAGGCTGATTGAGGTAGTATATGTACATGTAGGTATGGTTAAAGTGACTATGCATATATGATGAACAGAGAGTAGCAGTAGCGAGGCTACATACAGACACCGGTCAGTCAGGCTGATTGAGGTAGTATGTACATGTAGTTATGGTTAAAGTGACTATGCATATATGATGAACAGAGAGTAGCAGTAGCGAGGCTACATACAGACACCGGTCAGTCAGGCTGATTGAGGTAGTATATGTACATGTAGGTATGGTTAAAGTGACTATGCATATATGATGAACAGAGAGTAGCAGTAGCGAGGCTACATACAGACACCGGTCAGTCAGGCTGATTGAGGTAGTATATGTACATGTAGGTATGGTTAAAGTGACTATGCATATATGATGAACAGAGAGTAGCAGTAGCGAGGCTACATACAGACACCGGTCAGTCAGGCTGATTGAGGTAGTATATGTACATGTAGGTATGGTTAAAGTGACTATGCATATATGATGAACAGAGAGTAGCAGTAGCGAGGCTACATACAGACACCGGTCAGTCAGGCTGATTGAGGTAGTATATGTACATGTAGGTATGGTTAAAGTGACTATGCATATATGATGAACAGAGAGTAGCAGTAGCGAGGCTACATACAGACACCGGTCAGTCAGGCTGATTGAGGTAGTATGTACATGTAGTTATGGTTAAAGTGACTATGCATATATGATGAACAGAGAGTAGCAGTAGCGAGGCTACATACAGACACCGGTCAGTCAGGCTGATTGAGGTAGTATATGTACATGTAGGTATGGTTAAAGTGACTATGCATATATGATGAACAGAGAGTAGCAGTAGCGAGGCTACATACAGACACCGGTCAGTCAGGCTGATTGAGGTAGTATGTACATGTAGTTATGGTTAAAGTGACTATGCATATATGATGAACAGAGAGTAGCAGTAGCGAGGCTACATACAGACACCGGTCAGTCAGGCTGATTGAGGTAGTATATGTACATGTAGGTATGGTTAAAGTGACTATGCATATATGATGAACAGAGAGTAGCAGTAGCGAGGCTACATACAGACACCGGTCAGTCAGGCTGATTGAGGTAGTATGTACATGTAGTTATGGTTAAAGTGACTATGCATATATGATGAACAGAGAGTAGCAGTTGCGTAAAAGAGGGGTTGGCGGGTGGCGAGACACAATGCAGATAGTCAGGATAGGGATTGTGCGGGGGCACCGGTTAGTCGGGCTAATTTGAGGTAGTATATGTACATGAATGTATAGTTAAAGTGACTATGCATATATGATAAACAGAGAGTAGCAGCAGCAGCTTAAATGAGAGGTGGAGGGGAGACAATGCAAATAGTCCGGGTAGCCATTTGATTACCTGTTCAAGAGTCTTATGGCTTTGGGGAAAAAGCTGTTGAGAAGCCTTTTTGGTCCTAGACTTGGCGCTTTGATACTGCTTGCTATGCATTAGTAGACAAACTGAACTACAGACATTCCCGAACCATTCCCTGGATCAACATGGTATCTGTCTAGCTGTCCATCCGTCCGCCTGTCTGTAGTTCAGTCTGTGTGTAGTTCAGTTTGTTTGTAGTTCAGTCTGTCTGTAGTTCAGTTTGTTTGTAGTTCAGTTTGTTTTTAGTTCAGTTTGTTTGTAGTTCAGTCTGTCTGTAGTTCAGTTTGTCTGTCTGTTTTCTTTTTCAATCTACAAGTTAAGAAATGTGTTATAGATATAGCTTCACTTGCAACAGAAGAAAAATTCAGATGGTAGTATATTATATAAGAATTGTATGAGGAATATTTCTTCCTTGTACCTGGAAATGCCAGAAAGAAAACAAACTGAACACAGCGATATAAGGGATTCAACAACTGTCTTCTGTAATTGAAAAGTGGGAGTGAGAAACTGCAGATGGTGGGCTGATTGAGGTAGTATAGCTTTTAACATTGAAAAGGCATGTGTGGATCCCAGGGTCTGTCTTACATTCAGTACCAGTCAAAACATTTGGACACACCTACTCATTCCAGGGTTTTTCTTTATATTTATTATTTTCTAGAGTACATTGTAGAATAATAGTCTAAAATAAAATAACACCCATGGAATCGTGTAGTAACCAAAAAAGTGTTAAACAAATAAAAAAATATATTTTATATCTGAGATTGCTATGAAGTGTTAGCGCAATGACTGGAAGTCTATGGGTATCTGCTAGCAGATACGTTAACGCCAGTTAGCATTGGCTTGGAAAACTACCTCTAACTTCCTTCATACTGAACTTTGTATCCAGAAGTTCATCTGACTAAATGCCAAAATCCCGAAGTATCCTTTCACCATGGACATGACAGACTGGGTAAGGGTTAACATGGACATGACAGATAGGGTAAGGGTTAACATGGACATGACAGATAGGGTAAGGGTTAACATGGACATGACAGATAGGGTAAGGGTTAACATGGACATGACAGATAGGGTAAGGGTTAACATGGACATGACAGATAGGGTAAGGGTTAACATGGACATGACAGATAGGGTAAGGGTTAACATGGACATGACAGATAGGGGTATGGGTTAACATGGACATGACAGATAGGGTATGGGTTAACATGGACATGACAGATAGGGTAAGGGTTAACATGGACATGACAGATAGGGTAAGGGTTAACATGGACATGACAGATAGGGTAAGGGTTAACATGGACATGACAGATAGGGTAAGGGTTAACATGGACATGACAGATAGGGTAAGGGTTAACATGGACATGACAGATAGGGTAAGGGTTAACATGGACATGACAGATAGGGTAAGGGTTAACATGGACATGACAGATAGGGTAAGGGTTAACATGGACATGACAGACAGGGTAAGGGTTAACATGGACATGACAGATAGGGTAAAGGTTAGGGAGGGGCCAATGGAGAGGCGTTATTCACATTGCTGGGGGTGTAGGGAGGGGCCAATGGAGAGGCGTTATTCCTATTGCTGGGGGTGTAGGGAGGGGCCAATGGAGAGGCGTTATTCCTATTGCTGGGGGTGTAGGGAGGGGCCAATGGAGAGGCGTTATTCCTATTGCTGGGGGTGTAGGGAGGGGCCAATGGAGAGGCGTTATTCCTATTGCTGGGGGTGTAGGGAGGGGCCAATGGAGAGGTGCTATTCACATTGTAATCTGAATTGTATGCAGGTTGAAATACCAGAAAATTCAAGCCGATGCCATTTCCAACACAGACAATACATTGATGTGACATTTTCTGTAGAAGAGAGGATTGTTTAATGTGCATCCCAAATGGCACCCTATTCCCTACACAGTGCACTACTTTTCACCAGAGCGCTATGGGCCCGCCTCAAAGAGGTGCACTATATAGGGGATAAGGTGCTATTCGGGACGTAGCTGTAGTATGGAGACGAAGCTGTCCCTATTTATCTGACAACTGCTTTTGACGTGATTGTTTCCCCATTGGTTAACCAAAAGAAGAATGCTAAAATTTAGTCTAAATGTGCCATTTCCCTCTCCCTGCTGACAATCAGCACTAAAGTACTACTTCATCTTCTCATCATGATGAAAACCATGGCCAGGTCCGTCTATCCCATGGGGATCTACCCTTCTGCGTCCCAAACGATATCCTTTCCCCTTCATAGTGCACTACCGTTGACCAAAGCCCTATGGCTGTAATAAATGGAATAGGTTGCCATTTGGGAGTCAGACCCAATCATCAGTGTAGAAACAACACATTATTGTGGTCCATCTTCTCATTCTGATTCTCACTAGGAGAACATTTGTTCATTTTGTATTTAAAGTGAATGGGAGGAGGTAAAGAAGGCCTCACACTAGAAGATGCTAAATACATAGAGACCACAGTTGATTGCTTCATTCCATGTCTGTAACTATTGCCTGCCGAGGGAGTTTGCTGAGATAAACTGCGTCTGCGATGGCAAACCTATTCCCTATATAGTGCACTACTTTTGACCAGGGCTCATGGCACCCTATTTCCTATATAGTGCACTACTTTTGACCGGCATGTACCTCATAAGGAATAGTTTGCCATTTCGTACGCAAACTACGTATGTCACTGGGTGGCTGGTTTGTCTGATAATACATTATACAACCAATACCTAGCTAACCTAAATGAAGTGAGACTAACCTGCCTGCACAGCAGATTCTCTAAAATGAAAAAGGTGACTTCAAGGAGGGTGGCGAACAAGAATGAGAAACAAAGCGTGAAATATGTTACAAGAATGTATCACATCTCTATGCGAAAATAGAGATATTATGAGGAAGTGGATAGAATCTTGTTTCTTATGATAATCAGTGAAATTAACACATTTTGTAAGACTATGAATGACCAACCACCCAGTTTTTAAGTAGTTAGAAGGTCTATTCCTCTACTTTTGAGAGGAGCTGGCTACTGTACTGTTAGACTTCCAGCAATTGTGCTAAGCCAACAATATGCTAACTTCAATCTCCAAACTGCACACAGAGACATAAAAAAAGGGTATCCATAACTCTGGGTAAGTAGATAAACGACCTAAATCTTAAAATCTCAAAGTATCCCATTAAACCTCATATACATTCCATTGCAGGAAAGTTCTCCTGCAACAGGTTGATCAAAGTTAGATGATTAGAACAGCTGTTCACAAAGGTCTTGGAAGGGATGTGAATACAGCGCTAATTTCGTAAGGACGCCACCCTGTGTTCTCACTATCGCCCCCTATCTTTCATAGCACAGATGGTAAACTATTTGCAAAAATTCTGTCATCCTGTCTCAAAACGTATTTACCCAATTTGGTACATCTGGGCATCTTTTATTATCCTCAGATATCCTCCATCGTCTAATACATATCTGACATGCTTCATCAGAAACCAAAGCTCCTTGGGCTGTTTTATCTTTCAACGCAGAAAAAAAGCTTTTGATAGACTAGAATGGTCATATCTTTGGTCGGTTTTGGAACATATGGAACTTGGCTCCAATATCATTAATATGATTAAAATACTATATGCCAATCCCTCAGCCATAGTATTAACAGGCAATACCTGCACTGTTCCATTCAGAATATCTAGAAGTAGCAGGCAAGGTGATCTCATCTCACCTCTGCTATTTTTGTCTATGGAGCCCCTGGCCCAGACAATTCGACAATCGAAAGAAATTACACCAATATCTGTCAATTCTACGACTCACGTCATCTCGTTATACGCTGACAATATCTTACTTTTTCTAGACAATGTATCTCAATCCCTCCCAAACGCATTGAAGATAATGATAAATTCAGCTCCCTCTCAAGTTTAAAAGCAAATCTAACCAAATCAGCCCTACTGCCTTGCCAAGACCTTGATGGAGGACTCCATCTCTACTTATGGAATCACAATCCTTTCTCATTTTAAATATTTGGGAATAGATATATTTCGTCCCTTAGATAAAACCACTGCCAGATGGTCAAATCAATTCAATCCGATCTCAGTAGATGGACTAACATCCCAGATGCTTTAACACTAGAACCGCCTGGCCTTTGAGCCTGTAAGTACCCGCTACGGAACGCTGAGAATGTTGCCGGGCGTCTCCTCTAGTATACGCATCAGATGCATATCAACCTGCAAGGTGCACAAACATAAGCACCAAGGCTTGATAAATAGTGCATAAACAATAACCAAAGCCAGTTTTCTACACTTCCAGCCAATGATGCATCAACATTCGAACATTCTAGTAAATACATGGCAGATATGCTATCTGAAGAATAATCACTTGGTTGTGTTTATAAATGTCTTAGGTAAGATTAGAATATTAACAAATAATTATTTATAAGAACATAATAGGATTTTCATTAGCTTATGTTACTCTAGGCTATAAGTAAAAAAACGAAAACAGCTAGTTCAAGTCCATCACAAAGAAGTCCATTATAATTTCGTTTTGGCAGATCTAAAGCAACATTGTAGCAATAAGAAAATATATATTAAAAGAACACAGAATAGCATATTCTAAGTTTATTATGTTACTAGTCTTTGTGTAGTAGCCAGAGCAATGCTGCATGGATAGTGGTCATGTGCTGAACGTATGGACAACACGGATATTCCCCTGATGATACTCCTCTACAACCCTGATGATACTCCTCTACCTGATGATACTCCTCTACATTCCCCTGATGATACTCCTCTACCTGATGATACTCAGAATAGCATATTCTAAGTTTATTATGTTACTAGTCTTTGTGTAGTAGCCAGAACAATGCTGCAGCGCTAGTGGTCATGTGCAGTAGGGGCGGCAGGTAGCCTAGTGGTTAGAGCGTTGGACTTGTAACCGGAGGGTTGCAAGTTCGAATCCCCGAGCTGACAAGGAAAAAATCTGTCGTTCTGCCCCTGAACAAGGCAGTTAACCCACTGTTCCCCGGGCGCCGAAGACGTGGATGTCGATTAAGGCAGCCCCCCGCACCTCTCTGATTCAGAGGGGTTGGGTTAAATGCGGAAGACACATTTCGGTTGAAGGCATTCGGTTGTACAACTGACTAATAATGGTGACTTTGACTTTTTTTTTGACTTTGTGCATTGACAGCACGGATATTCTTGGAAAAAAGTGAAGTTTGGAAATAGAGCTGCACCTATTGAATTTTGAGAGTTTTTTGACAAATGTAAGTGTCAAAGAAACTGAAAAATATGATACTATACAGAAATCAAAATGTTTTACCTGCATGCGACTCTGAAGGAGGATTTGATGACGTGATGCTCATTTCCCTGCATCTGTCAATTACAAGCTGCACCCGACTGATAATATGCTTCAGACTATTGTTCATTTATTCTTGTCTTTAGGCTAACTCTTATCATGTGTGAAATTAGTTTTGGTATAGTTTCGATGGGCTGCCTGTGTTGGCTGACTGGCGTCGTTTGTTTGCCCTCGCTCATCAACTTGCATAGAGTCAATTATATTTGTTGTATTATTCTAAAGGCTTACTTCAACACGTACCATGTTTTCGTTTCCCTTACATTATTAGTACTAGAGTTACAGTAAATAAAAACAGTCCCATAACAGCTTATTTTTACAAAGTAAAGCGTAAAAGAGAATGGTATCAACCCACAATGTACGGTCAAATTATCAAATGATTAACACGAGCGCCAACGCTGATGAATAGGCATAACACAAACTCATCATTACACTATTGTCTTTCTAAATTAAATCAACTTCTTCACACTCCTTGTCATTCAGTTAGGCCAATTGAAAATAAATTGTGAAGTAATTTAAAAGTAATTTTGAAGTTGAGAGAACGCCAAGAGCGTGCAAAGCTTTCATCAAGGCAAAGGGTGGCTGCTTTGAAGAATCTAAAATATTAAATATAGTTTGATTTGTTTAACACTTTTTTGGTTAATACTTGATTCCATATGTGCTATTTCATAGTGTTGATGACTTCAATGTAGAAAATAGTCAAAATTAAGAAAAACCCTTGAATAAGTAGGTGAGTCCAAACTTTTGACTGGTACTTTATGTGACTACTATTATCATCTTTTTCAACTTTGTTTGCTTTTTCAGGCCCACAGGGACGATGCTTTTTCAGGCCCACGGGGACAATGCTTTTTCAGGCCCACGGGGACGGTGCTTTTTCAGGCCCACGAGGACGGTGCTTTTTCAGGCCCACGGGGACGGTGCTTTTTCAGGCCCACGGGGACGGTGCTTTTTCAGGCCCACAGGGACAGTGTTTATTCAGGCCCACGGGGACAGTGCTTTTTCAGGCCCACGGGGACGGTGCTTTTTCAGGCCCACGGGGACGGTGCTTTTTCAGGCCCATGGAGACAGTGGCGTGTATTCATGAAGGGAGGAAAAACAAAGCATTATTTCATAGGCATCTGAAGCAACTATTTCTTAAACTATCTGCAAAATAAATTGAAAATGTGTCAACTGCAACATGTTTCAGAATGGAGTCAAGTTAGAAGTTCCTGAGAAGGAAGGGTCAGGCTCCTTTCCAAATGGCACAAAATTCACAACATAGTGCAATGAAACCTGGTCAAAAGTACTGCAATATATAGGGAATAGGGTCCCATTTGGGACGCATTCACTTTCATCTACTTCGATTGGCATGGTCCACTGACACTCCTCTTCATTCCCCTGATCATACTCCTCTACATTCCCCTGATGATACACCTCTACCTGATGATACTCCTCTACATTCTCCTGATGATACTCCTCTACCTGATGATACTCACCTACATTCTCCTGATGATACTCCCCTACATTTCCCTGATGATACTCCTCTACATTCTCCTGATGATACTCCTCTACATTCTCCTGATGATACTCCTCTACATTCTCCTGATGATACTCCCCTACATTTCCCTGATGATACTCCTCTACATTCTCCTGATGATACTCCTCTACCTGATGATACTCCTCTACCTGATGATACTCCTCTACATTCTCCTGATGATACTCCTCTACATTTCCCTGATGATACTCCTCTACCTGATGATACTCCTCTACCTTATGATACTTCTCTACATTCTCCTGATGATTATCCTCTACCTGATGATACTCCTCTACATTCCCCTGAGGATTCTCCTCTACCTGATGATCCTCCTCTACCTGATCATACTCCTCCACATATCCCTGATGATACTCCTCTACATTCTCCTGATGATACTCCTCTACATTTCCCTGATGATACTCCTCTACCTGATGATACTCCTCTACCTTATGATACTTCTCTACATTCTCCTGATGATTATCCTCTACCTGATGATACTCCTCTACATTCCCCTGAGGATTCTCCTCTACCTGATGATCCTCCTCTACCTGATCATACTCCTCCACATATCTCTGATGATACTCCTCTACATTCTCATGATGATTATCCTCTACCTGATGATACTCCTCTACATTCCCCTGATGATACTCCTCTACCTTCTCCTTACCAACATTATGACCAGGAATACGACTTTCCTGAAGCGGATTCTTTGTTTGGTACCCCAGCCAGGACAATAGACTGGATAGCACCCGGTGACTCAAAACAACGGCGGCGCCGGAGAAGAGGGAAACGCGGCAGTCTTTTGGTCAAGCTACGTCGACGGGCGCATCGTGCACCTCTCCCGAGTATTTTAATCGCCAATGTTCAGTCTCTTGACAACAAAGTAGACGAAATCAGATCAAGGGTTGCCTTTCAGAGAGACATCCGAGACTACAACGTTATTTGCTTCACGGAAACATGGCTCACTCAGGACATGTTATCGGAGTCGGTACAGCCACCTGGTTTCTCCACGCATCGCGCCGACAGAAACAAACTTCTATCTGGTAAGAAGAAGAGTGGGGGGGTGTGTCTTATGATTAACGAGACGTGGTGTGATCATAACAACATACAGGAATTCAAGTCCTTTTGTTCACCTGACATAGAATTCCTTACAATCAAATGCAGACCGCATTATCTACCAAGAGAATTCTCCTCGATTATAATCACAGCCGTGTACATCCCCCCTCAAGCTAACACATCGACGGCACTGAAAGAAATTCATCGGACTCTATGTAAACTGGAAACCACATATCCTGAGGCTGCATTTATTGTGGCTGGGGATTTTAGTAAGGCTAATTTAAGAACAAGGCTCCCAAAATTTTACCAGCATATCAAATGTGCCACCCGGGCTGGTAAAATCCTGGATCACTGTTATTCCAACTTCCGTGATGCATACAAGGCTATTCTCCGCCCTCCTTTCGGCAAGTCTGACCATGACTCCATTTTGTTGCTCCCAGCCTACAAACAGAAACTAAAACAGGAAACGCCCCTTCTCAGGTCTGTTCAACGCTGGTCCGACCAATCTGATTCCATGCTGCAAGATTGCTTCGAGCACGTGGACTGGGATATGTTCCGGATAGCATCGGACAACAACATTGATGTATATGCTGATTCGGTGAGCGAGTTTATTAGCAAGTGCATTGGGGATGTTGTACCCATAGCAAATATTAAAACCTTCCCCAACCAGAAACCGTGGATTGATGGCAGCATTCGAGCAAAACTGAAAGTGCGAACCACTACTTTTAACCAGGGTAAGGCTACCGGAAACATGACTGAATACAAACAGTGTAGCTATTCCCTCCGCAAGGCAATCAAACAAGCTAAGCGTCAATATAGAGACAAAGTAGAGTCAAAATTCAACGGCTCAGACACAAGAGGAATGTGGCAGGGTCTACAGTCAATCACGGACTACAAAAAGAAAACCAGCCCCGTTGCGGACCATGACGTCCTGCTCCCAGACAAACTAAACAACTTCTTTGCTCGCTTTGAGGACAATACAGTGCCACCGACACGGCCCGCTACCAAAACCTGCGGGCTCACCTTCACCGCAGCCAATGTGAGAAAAACATTTAAATGTGTTAACCCTCGCAAGGCTGCCGGCCCAGATGGCATCCCTGGCGTGTCCTCAGAGCATGCGCAGACCAGCTGGCTGGTGTGTTTACGGACATATTCAATCAGTCCCTATCCCAGTCTGCTGTTCCCACATGCTTCAAGAGGGCCACCATTGTTCCTGTTCCCAAGAAAGCTAAGGTGACTGAGCTAAATGACTATCGCCCGTAGCACTCACTTCCGTCATCATGAAGTGCTTTGAGAGATTAGTCAAGGATCATATCACCTCCATCCTGCCAGACACCCTGGACCCACTCCAATTTGCTTACCGTCCCAATAGGTCCACAGACGACTTAATCGCAATCACACTGCATACTGTCCTAACCCATCTGGACAAGAGGAATACTTATGTAAGAATGCTGTTCATCGACTACAGCTCAGCATTTAACACCATAGTTCCCTCCAAGCTCGTCATTAAGCTCGAGACCCTGGGTCTCGACCCAGCCCTGTGCAACTGGGTCCTGGACTTCCTGACGGGCCGGTCCCAGGTGGTGAGGGTAGGAAACAACATCTCCACCCTGCTGATCCTCAACACTGGGGCCCCACAAGGGTGCGTTCTCAGCCCTCTCCTGTACTCCCTGTTTACCCATGACTGCGTGGCCAAGCACGCATCCAACTCAATCATCAAGTTTGCTGACGACACTACAGTGGTAGGCTTGATTACCAACAACGACGAGACGGCCTACAGAGAGGAGGTGAGGGCACTCGGAGTGTGGTGTCAGGAAAATAACCTCTCACTCAATGTCAGCAAAACAAAGGAGATGATCGTGGACTTCAGGAAACAGGAGAGGGAGCACCCCCCTATCCACATCGAGGGGACAGTAGTGGAGAAGGTGGAAAGTTTTAAGTTCCTCGGCGTACACATCACGGACAAACTGAATTGGTCCACCCACACAGACAGCGTGGTGAAGAAGGTGCAACAGCGCCTCTTCAACCTCAGGAGGCTGAAGAAATTCGGCTTGTCACCAAAATCCCTCACAAACTTCTACAGATGCACAATCGAGAGCATCCTGTCGGGCTGTATCACCGCCTGGTACGGCAACTGCTCCGCCCACAACCGTAAGGCTCTCCAGAGGGTAGTGAGGACTGCACAGCGCATCACCGGGGGTAAACTACCTGCTCTTCAGGACACCTACACCACCCGATGTCACAGGAAGGCCAAAAAGATCATCAAGGACAACAACCACCCGAGCCACTGCCTGTTCACCCCGCTATCATCCAGAAGGCGAGGTCAGTACAGGTGCATCAAAGCTGGGACCGAGAGACTGAAAACAGCTTCTACCTCAAGGCCATCCGACTGTTAAACAGCCATCACTAACATTGTGTGGCTGCTGCCAACATACTGACTTAAATCTCTAGCCACTTTAAACATAGGAATTGGATGTAACAATGTATCACTAGCCACTTTAAACAATTTTGTATATAATGTTTACGTATCCGACATACTCATATCAAATGTATACACTGTACTCTAAACCATCTACTGTATCTTGCCTATGCCGTTCGGCCATCGACCCAAATCTCTAGCCACTTTAATAATTATAATTGGATGAAATAATGTATCACTAGCCACTTTAAACAATGCCATTTAAATAATGTTTACATATCCTACAACTCATCTCATATATATATATATATATATATATATATATGTGTATATACTGTACTCCATACCATCTACTGCATCTTGCCTATGCCGGTCAGCCATCGCTCATCCATATATTTATATGTACAAACTCGTATTCATTCCTTTACTCTTGTGTGTATAAGGTAGTTGTTGTGAATTTGTTAGATTACTTGTTAGATACTACTGCATGGTCAGAACTAGAAGCACAAGCATTTCGCTACACTCGCATTAACATCTGCTAACCATGTGTATGTGACAAATAAAATTTGATTTGATTTGATGATTAGCCTCTACCTGATGATACTCCTCTACATTCCCCTGATGACACTCCTCTACCTGATGACACTCCTCTACCTGATGATACTCCTCTACATTCTCCTGATGATTAGCCTCTACCTGATGATACTCTTCTATATTCCCCTGATGATACTCCTCTACCTGAAGATACTCCTCTACATTCCCCTGATGATACTCCTCTACCTGATCATACTTCTCCACATTTCCCTGATGATACTCCTCTACATTCTCCTGATGATTATCCTCTACCTGATGATTATCCTCTACCTGATGATACTCCTCTACATTCCCCTGATGATACTCCTCTACATTCTCCTGATGATTATCCTCTACCTGATGATTATCCTCTACCTGATGATACTCCTCTACATTCCCCTGATGATACTCCTCTATACTCTCCTGATGATTATCCTCTACCTGATGCCTTAATCAACATCCACGTCTTCGGCGCCCGGGGAACAGTGGGTTAACTGCCTTGTTCGGGGGCAGAACGACAGATTTTGTCCTTGTCAGCTCAGGGATTCGAACTTGCAACCCTCCGGTTACAAGTCCAACACTCTAACCACTAGGCTACCTGCCGCCCCTGATGATACTCCTCTACATTCCCCTGATGATACTCCTCTACATTCCCCTGATGATGCGCCTCTACATTCCCCTGATGATACTCCTCTACATTCCCCTGATGATACTCCTCTACCTGATGATACTCCTCTACATTCCCCTGATAATACTCCTCTACCTGTTGATACTCCTGTACATTCTCCTGATGATTATCCTCTACATTCCCCAGATGATACTCCTCTACCTGATGATACTCCTCTACATTCCCCTGATAATACTCCTCTACCTGATGATACTCCTCTACATTCCCCTGATGATACTCCCCTACCTGATGATACTCCTCTACATTCCCCTGATGATACTCCCCTACCTGATGATACTCCTCTACATTCCCCTGATGATACTCCCCTACCTGATGATTCTCCTCTACATTCCCCTGATGATACTCCCCTACCTGATGATTCTCCTCTACATTCCCCTGATGATACTCCTCTACCTGATGATACTCCTCTACATTCCCCTGATGATACTCCCCTACCTGATGATACTCCTCTACATTCCCCTGATGATACTCCTCTACCTGACGATACTCCTCTACCTGATGATACTCCTCTACATTCCCCTGATGATACTCCTCTACCTGACGATACTACTCTACCTGACGATACTCCTCTACATTCCCCTGATGATACTCCCCTACCTGATGATACTCCTCTACATTCCCCTGATGATACTCCCCTACCTGATGATTCTCCTCTACATTCCCCTGATGATACTCCCCTACCTGATGATTCTCCTCTACATTCCCCTGATGATACTCCTCTACCTGATGATACTCCTCTACATTCCCCTGATGATACTCCCCTACCTGATGATACTCCTCTACATTCCCCTGATGATACTCCTCTACCTGACGATACTCCTCTACCTGATGATACTCCTCTACATTCCCCTGATGATACTCCTCTACCTGACGATACTCCTCTACCTGACGATACTCCTCTACATTCCCCTGATGATACTCCTCGACCTGATGATACTCCTCTACATTCCCCAGATGATACTCCTCTACCTGATGATACTCCTCTACCTGATGATATATTCCCCTGATGATACTTTTCTACATCCCCCCTGATTATACTACTCTTTATTCCCTGATGATCCTCCTCTACATTCCCCTGATGATACTCTTCTACATCCCCCTTATTGTAATGCTCATAATGTACCGTCTCAGGTTGTGTCCGAAATGGCCCTATGAGCCCTCGTCAAAAGTAGTGCACTATATAGGGATTAGAGTGCCATTTGGGAGACAGACAATTCCTATTCATGGTCAAGTCCCACTTTATATTGAAATAGTCAGCTATTAAAACCATGAAATACAATTCTCAGTCTTTGTGGGACAATGGAACAGATGGAGGTGTACAGCTTCTGAATCATAGGCACCTACTGCATTATGATCCGGATCAATAGGCTGCTGTAGTCCAGTGGTTTTGCAATATGAAAAGCATTTCCTAAACATCATGCATCTAAGTCATACATTATGTTAATTCAAGACATGTCAAGGGATAATTGAGGCTTTTTGGTGTGAGGTGTTAAAGAAAGTGTCAAAATAGTGCATGTTTGGCTCCATAATAGCAGATTATCCTGGACATAGACTGTTTGTTTTACTCCTCTAGTCATAACAAAGTGTGAGATTCCTCAGTAATTGTGGCTTTGGCAGAGGTGGTTTTCCGGTTCAGCTGCCAGTGGTAACGTGTCAAATGGCACCCTATTCCCTATATAGTGCACTACTCTTGACCCCAAATGGCACCCTATTCCCTATATAGTGCACTACTCTTGACCCCAAATGGCCCCCTGTTCCCTTTATACTTCACTACTTTTGACCCCAAATGGCACCCTATTCCCTATATAGTGCACTACTCTTGACCCCAAATGGCACCCTATTCCCTATATACTGCACTACTTTTGACCCCAAATGGCACCCTATTCCCTATATAGAGCATTACTCTTGACCAGAGCTCTTTACGTCAATATAGAGGATAGGTTGCCATTTGGTGTGCATTCTCTGAGTTCTCAGATTGCCATCCATTCTCAAACCCAGAACAGCCAATCGACAACAGAATTGATTTCCTGATTAATGTCCCGGGCCCATCTATTGGCTAACAGGCCTTGGAGACATCATGTTAAATATCAGCATCAACATGGATGAACACTGCTGTTATTATAGGCCTAGCAGGCATAGGATGGTTGGGGCTCCAATAACAATAAATGCTGTGGTTATTGTCATGGTGTTTATTGTCATGATAGGTTACCTGGCCTGCTTGCAAATGTAGGCTTATCAAATGTGTCCATTTGGGGGGGGGATCTGATACTCTTTCTGATTGTCTTAACTCACCAACACTGTGGAGCTTCTCATATAAAACATTTCTTCACCTCAAAAAGCAAGTAAACAAAGTCTGCTTTTGCATCCATTGAGAATGACAATAGTTCCTCAACGTAGCCTATTGGAAATGTCTTTCCAGCTCTCTCCCTTTCCACCAGTAAGCATGAAAGGTGGGGAAAATGTCATAAAAAAAGCCTACCTGATTACTTCTTATCCCTTGCGCAAATAGCCTACAGCTGTGTCTGCCTGTTCGGAAATCACTGCACAGGAAACTCCCTTACAAACAAAATATGCCATTTTTGAAACTGCAGTAAAAGTGCAGTAACTGCAGTCAACTGTGGTATTTTGGACGCCGTAGTTTCAGAATAGCTGCAGTTATACTGCACTCTGACTGTAATCTTTCTTCAAAAGGGCTCTGAGGTTCCCAGACTATATTTAGAGCAAGCTACAGGCTGGACCAAAGTTAATAGTTGATACAATGTTTCAAGTTCCTTGCAGACAGGCAATGGTTAGCCAATGTAATTTATAGGATATTTATTTCATTCAGATATTATCTACTTGGGGGGCTGCAATGTTTTTATTTGTTGGCTTCATGTAGGCTATTTTTACATATTGGCAATAGAAGTTACTTTTAGGTTTGTATCATTTTCATTTAGATAGATTTTTGATTAACCACACAACATAGATTTTGAGATATGAAGACTTTATTATAAATGAAATGAAACTGTTCCATGACAGTGTGTATATAAAAATGATAACTGGCACACAGATCAGTAGAAATGGTACGATAACTTGGCAGCAGCGGGCAACGGAAGGAGGAGGGTCAGGTAGGGAACGAGGGTTTCTTTCTTCTGGTTAGGCTATATTGGTCTCTGGCTGCTGCTGGCAAACGCCCCTTCAGTCATCAACCCCGGACTTGTCTCGTCATCATTACACACACCTGGTTCCAATCCCTACACTGTACATATACTTCCTCTGTCATTTATCTTTGTCGGTCGTTGTAAATGTTGCTAGTTTTCTTGAGAGGAATCTCTCCTACTGTTTCCTGAATACTTTATTATTTTGCACTTTGGGTTTCGTCCCGCCTTTTATATATGGTGCTTTAATACATTCAGTAGTTCTAAACCTGTGCGACTGCCTCCTGCCTACTCCTCTCTACATTTGTGACACTCTGATCATTTGATTGGGTGGACAACATGTCAGTTTATGCTGCAAGAGCTCTGATAGGTTGGAGGACGTCCTCCAGAAGTTGTCATAATTACTGTGTAAGGCTATGGAAGGGGAAGTATTGATGTTTAATTTACCCAGAGGAGGACGGAAACTAACTGTCCTCCAGCTACACCATGGTGCTACCATACAGAGTGTTGTTGAGGCTACTGTCGACCTAATTGCAAAACAATGTGTTTTAATAAATTATTTGGTGACAGTAATATATTTAGTATAGTTTTATCTAAAAAGGATAACTTTTTTAATGTTTTTTTTTTCTTCTGAAATCCACTGTGGAGGATGGTCCCGAGCCTCCACTGACGTACACTGTAGGTGTACTCCACTAGTTCTTCTAAACTATTGTCTTCTTATAATATAAAACAGGTATAGAACTTCCTTCCTGTGGCTGTGGACCTGCTCACCACTGCCTTTACTTGACGCCCGGAGGGAGAATATGTATAGAGCTAGCCGTCTAACATTTAGCTTTGTCCTCCATTCATTACTTTCAAACTTCTCCTGTAGCTTAAAAAAAAAAAAGATCCTTAAAATAGATCCTCATCGCTCCATAACTAAATGATGGTGATGTCACTGTGGAGAAGATGAAATGATTCTATACATCCTTACCACTACAATAATGAGGATGTCATGGATACTGTATGTTGTAATGAGGAAAGTTATATTATAGAACATCTTTAATGAAGATTGTAATATAAGATTATATAATTATATGTATATTACAGGTGATGAGGGACACACCTGTGTGTATACTCTACCGTGTCATTATACATTGTCGGACTGTGTCGGCCTACTCTGAAGAAGTGTCTCGAAACCCAGATGCCCAGCTTGATTCAGTCAAGGATTACACTGAGCCTGTGAGTCCACTCTGAAGAAGACTCTCGAAGTCCAGCTTGATTCAGTCAAGGATACACTGAGCCTGTGAGTTCTCATCTCTAGCGCCTGCAGTAGCCCCAGGCCATCCCTTGGAACTGCTCCCCTCTGAACATGAGAGAGAGAGAGAGAGAGAGAGAGAGAGAGAGAGACAGAGAGACACAGAGACACAGAGACACAGAGACAGAGGACGTATTTTTAAGAAATTTACGTTTTTTGGTTAGTAGGGTAGTTACTAGTGGTGTTG
The DNA here is from genome assembly GCA_030435695.1 of Brachymystax lenok tsinlingensis. Taxonomy (NCBI): domain Eukaryota; kingdom Metazoa; phylum Chordata; class Actinopteri; order Salmoniformes; family Salmonidae; genus Brachymystax; species Brachymystax lenok. The sequence continues at coordinate 43,243,548 of CM059788.1, forward strand.
TTGTGGACACATGTTTGAATTGTGGGTCGGACGTATCAGGCTAGGCTCCATTACAATTGTCATGAATGAAGTTGTCTAAAGGGAGATGAGACAAAGACTTCTACTTCACAACTATAGACGCTTCATCAACTCCTGGGCTGGGAAGACAGGATGGGAATTCCCTTGTTTACTGAAAAAAGAGAGGAGAGGTTGATTGAGGAGAGTTTAGGGACAGGAGAGGAGAGGGGGATAGAGGGAGGGATAACCCAGGGGGCGTGAAGATAAATTAATCTAAAGAGGACACTAAAAGCTAAGCCAGAGGAGAGGGAAGGTATTACTCCATCCATCATCTCACCCACTAGATCAGAGACAGATGAAGAGTAAAAGCTATCCCTCCTTTCATCTCTCTGTCTCATTCTGTCTACAGTGCCTTGCAAAAGTATTCATTCCCCTTGGGGTTTTTCCTATTTTCTTGCATTACAACCTGTAATTTAAATTGATATTTATTTGGATTTCATGTAATGGACATACACAAAATAGTCCAAAATGGTGAAGTGAAATGTAATAAATTACTTGTTTCAGAAAATTCCCCCAAAAATGTAACTGAAAAGTGGTGAGAGCATATTTATTCACCCCCTTTGCTATGTAGCCCCTAAATAAGATCTGGTGCAACCAATTACCTTCAGAAGTCACGTAATTAGTTAAATAAAGTCCAACTCTGTGCAATCTAAGTGTCACATGATCTCAGTATATATACACCTGTTCTGAAAGGCCCCAGAGTCTGCCACACCACTAAGCAAGGGGGACCACCAAGCAAGTGGCACCATGAAGACCAAGGAGCTCTCCAAACAGGTCAGGGACAAAGTTGTGAAGTACAGATCAGGGTTGGGTTATAAAAAATATCAGAAACTTTGAACATCCCACGGAGCACCATTAAATCCATTATTAAAAAATGTAAAGAATATGGCACCACAACAAACCTGCCAAGAGTGGGCCGCCCACCACAACTCACAGACCAGGCAAGGAGGGAATTAATCAGAGAGGCAACAAAGAGACCAAAGACAACCCTGAAGGAGCTGCAAAGCTCCACAGCGGAGATTGGAGTATCTGTGCATAGGACCACTGAGCTGGGCTTTACGGAAGAGTGGCCAGAAAAAAAGCCATTGCTTAAAGAAATAAATAAGCAAAAACATTTGGTGTTCACCAAAAGACATGGGGGAGACTCCCAAACATGTAGAAGAAGGTGCTCTGGTCAGATGAGACTAAGATTTTGCTTTTTGGCCATAAATTAAAATGCTATGTCTGGTGCAAACCCAAAACCTCTCATCACCTGAGAACACCATCACCACAGTGAAGCATGGTGGTGGCAGCATCATGCTGTGGGGATGTTTTTCAACAGCAGGGACTTGGAAACTGGTCAGAATTGAAGGAATGATGGATGGTGATAAATACAGGGAAATTCTTGAGGGAAACCTTCCAGAGAGTTGAGGCTTGAACGGAGGTTCACCTTCCAGCAGGACAATGACCCTAAGCATAGTGCTAAAGCAACACTTGAGTGGTTTAAAGGGAAATGTATAAATGTCTTGGAATGGCCTAGTCAAGGCCCAGACCTCAATCCAATTGAGAATCTGTGGTATGACTTAAAGATTGCTGTACACCAGCGGAACCCATCCAACTTGAAGGAGCTGGAGCAGTTTTGCCTTGAAGAATGGGAAAAATCCCAGTGGCTAGATGTGCCAAGCGTATAGAAACACACCCCAAGAGACTGTAGCTGTAATTGCTGAAAAAGGTGACACTACAAAGTATTGACTTTAGGGGGGTGAAAAGTTATGCACTCTCAAGTTTTCAGTTTCTTTGTCTTATTTCTGGTTTGTTACACAAGAAAAAATATTTTGCATCTTCAAAGTGGTAGGCATGATGTGGAATTAAAATCCCCAAAAAGTATATTTTAATTCCAGGTTGTATAATGCAACAAAATAGGAAAAATGCCAAAGGGGGTGAATACTTTCACAAGCCACTGTATCTTTATTGTCTGGAGGAAGAGGCGTGGCTTTAGATAACCACACAGAAAGAAGAGGTGTGGCTTTAGATAACCACACAGAAAGAAGAGGTGTGGCTTTAGATAACCACACAGGAAGAAGAGGTGTGGCGTTCGATAACCACACAGGAAGAAGAGGTGTGGCTTTAGATAACCACACAGGAAGAAGAGGTGTGGCGTTCGATAACCACACAGGAAGAAGAGGTGTGGCTTTAGGTAACCACACAGGAAGAAGAGGTGGCATCAAAATACTGATACTATGCTGTCTATGCTAAACCTACTTTACTGGACCTGCTAGACCAGTGAAGACATAGTCCAGATTATGTTTGGGGACAAAATACAAATATATTTTATTTATTCATTATTTATTGTATTTATTGGTTTCTTTTAATTGAATTGAAAGTTATTTGTTGTAAAAAATATTAAGGATGTGTCATTAGATTTAGGGTTGGGTGTGTCGTGAGAAATTCTTGCAACAAAAATAGTATCAAACCACTGTGCTAGAGTAAAAATATGTGGCTATACGCTTTTATTCTCTCTCTCTCTCACACACACACACACACACATACACACACACACACACACACACACACAAACTGACATGACATTTTAAGTGTGTTCTTTCCAAGCCTCACAGTAACCAGATTGATAAGGAATCACCCTTTGGCACAACCCTACGCTACACTTAACGTTTCACTCTGAGCTCTGACTGAGACTGAGTGTCAAATGGCACTCTAATCCCTAAATAGTGCACGGGCCCTAGTCAACAGTAGTACACTATAGGGAATGAGGTGCCATTTGGGATGAAAACCTGCCCCCTCTGATCTTCCTAGTGCTGTGTTGACAAGAAGCGCTACATCAGGTCATTCACCTTAACTTCCTCCTGTCTCTATACCTGTCACCTCAGGTGGGTCCATAACAGTCCCCTGTTCCCTATGTAGTGCCCTGCTAACCTTACCTTCCTCTTGTCTCTATACCTGTCAACTCTAGTGGGTCCATAACAGTCCCCTATTCCCTATGTAGTGCACTACTTTTGATGATGGCACATAGGGCTCCACTGAACCTCAGGTGGGGGAGGTCGACAGACAGACAGGGATTAATTGCGGCGCCATGGATAGACGTTAGAGACGTGTCTCCTGGATAACTTTATTGATCAGGGATATCATGAATATGCAGAACATCTGTCTGGGACAAGGAGAGGAGGCTCTGACAAGCAACGCAGCTGAATCCAAGTTGTGTACCTGCAAAGGCTGTTGTTTTCACAGTGGACAGAAGCTTTCCACTTCGAGACGTATATACCTTTCACACCAGCTAGCTATGCTGGTCTGGCCTGGCCAGGCATCCTCCATAACGCTGAAACTATGATGGAGAGGGAATGACACCGGGAAGTTGAAACACCATACTGTACGTAAATGTCTGATGACATAAACAATAATCATTAATATATCAATAAAATATCTAATTGATTGGGTCGTCTAAACATAATGTTTGTCTCAAAAAACAAAAGCACTGATGATTGGTAACGTTGTAACATGAAGCCGCCTAGTTTCTCAGATCGTTAAAACAACAGACTTTTCCTGAAGTATTGTGTTTTACGAGGTTTCCCATGTGATTAGCGGTGAGAATGTAAAAATGCAGGTTTGTGAGCCCTGCACCGAGGGACAGCTACCATGACAAACAACGCTGTGATTATAAAGCTGTTGAGCTATGTCAGCCCTCTGTTCTTTCTCACTCTGTTCTGCCTAGTGCCTAGCTCGCTCACATTTGGATATTCCTACTGTCCACAAAGTACAAGATTTTTGGGGAAAGAGAGTGTGTGTCGATTTAGAACCCGTCTAAAATCTCTCCCTCCTCTCCTGCAGTCTCTTTCATTCCCTCTACAGTATAACCTCCTTATCTGGAGGAACAAGACTCTACAGAATAACCTCCTCTGGAGGAACAAGACTCTACAGTATAACCTCCTTATCTGGAGGAACAAGACTCTACAGTATAACATCCTCTGGAGAACAAGACTCTACAGTATAACCTCCCCCTCTGGAGGAACAAGACTCTACATTATAACCTCCACTGGAGGAACAAGACTCTACAGTATAACCTCCTCTTGAGGATCAAGACTCTACAGTATAACCTCCTCTGGAGGATCAAGACTCTACAGTATAACCTCCCCCTCTGGAGGAACAAGACTCTACAGTATAACCTCCTCTGGAGGATCAAGACTCTACAGTATAACCTCCCCCTCTGGAGGAACAAGACTCTACAGTATAACCTCCACTGGAGGAACAAGGCTCTACAGTATAACCTCCTTATCTGGAGGAACAAGACTCTACAGAATAACCTCCTCTGGAGGTTCAAGACTCTACAGTATAACCTCCTCTGGAGGATCAAGACTCTACAGTATAACCTCCTCTGGAGGAACAAGACTCTACAGTATAACCTCCTCTGGAGGAACAAGACTCTACAGTATAACCTCCCCCTCTGGAGGAACAAGACTCTACAGTATAACCTCCTCTTGAGGATCAAGACTCTACAGTATAACCTCCACTGGAGGAACAAGACTCTACAGTATAACCTCCACTGGAGGAACAAGACTCTACAGTATAACCTCCACTGGAGGAACAAGACTCTACAGTATAACCTCCACTGGAGGAACAAGGCTCTACAGTATAACCTCCTCTGGAGGAACAAGACTCTACAGAATAACCTCCTCTGGAGGTTCAAGACTCTACAGTATAACCTCCCCCTCTGGAGGAACAAGACTCTACAGTATAACCTCCTCTTGAGGATCAAGACTCTACAGTATAACCTCCTCTGGAGGATCAAGACTCTACAGTATAACCTCCCCCTCTGGAGGAACAAGACTCTACAGTATAACCTCCTCTGGAGGATCAAGACTCTACAGTATAACCTCCCCCTCTGGAGGAACAAGACTCTACAGTATAACCTCCACTGGAGGAACAAGGCTCTACAGTATAACCTCCTCTGGAGGAACAAGACTCTACAGAATAACCTCCTCTGGAGGTTCAAGACTCTACAGTATAACCTCCTCTGGAGGATCAAGACTCTACAGTATAACCTCCTCTTGAGGATCAAGACTCTACAGTATAACCTCCACTGGAGGAACAAGACTCTACAGTATAACCTCCTCTTGAGGATCAAGACTCTACAGTATAACCTCCACTAGAGGAACAAGACTCTACAGTATAACCTCCTCTGGAGGATCAAGACTCTACAGTATAACCTCCCCCTCTGGAGGATCAAGACTCTACAGTATAACCTCCACTGGAGGAACAAGGCTCTACAGTATAACCTCCTCTGGAGGAACAAGACTCTACAGTATAACCTCCACTGGAGGTTCAAGACTCTACAGTATAACCTCCTCTTGAGGATCAAGACTCTACAGTATAACCTCCTTATCTGGAGGAACAAGACTCTACAGTATAACCTCCACTGGAGGAACAAGACTCTACAGTATAACCTCCCCCTCTGGAGGATCAAGACTCTACAGTATAACCTCCACTGGAGGAACAAGATTATGTGTCCTGCTGACACCTGCTGGTATGTGTCTGGGGAGAGAGTCATCACTGAGCTGTGGGAACAAGCTTTAGGGATTATATTTGTCTATCTACTGAAATAAAAAATCTTTAGGGAATTTTTTTTCTCAGATATAGATGAAGCCAAATCCAAGACTAGAAAGCATTCTCAGTCCAGATTCTCCATTGACAGAGTTTTATTAGTCCGGGACAAAGCTCAATCTGTGTCCGGGAAACCGGCCTTGTATGCCTACTTTTATTAACGTTACCCTGAATGAAAGGCCCATCAAGCTCCATGGTAACATGCAGGAGAGGAACGACTGCATAGTGTCATGACGTGATATTCTGTACATCTCCACTTGTCTTATAAACCATGCTCTTTTGTTTCTCTGTGGTTGCTGCTTCCCCTCCCTGCTGTGTGTGTCTGAGTGACTAGGAATACTCCTCCTTTTTGATAATCTACAATGCGTCCTAAATAGGGTGGCTGGTAGCCTAGTGGTTAGAGGATTGGGCCAGTAAGCGAAAAGGTTGCCGGTTTGAATAACCCAGCCGTCAAGGTGAAAAATCTGTCAATGCGCCCTTGAGCAAGGCACTTAACCCTAATTTGCTCCAGGGTTACTGTACTACTATGGCTGACCCTGTAAAACAGAACCTTTCTGGTGTATATAACAATGAAATGGCACCCTGTTCCATATACCTGTATAGTGCACTGCTTTTGACCAGGGTCTATATTAGGAATAGGGATGGGACTTGACTCGAGATGGCAACTGGAATTTTGTATCAAATTTAAAGATTATAAATAAAAGAAAAAAATGCATATTAATATGGAAAACTTTTCAAATGTGATGGTTCTCTTTGAGGTTGAGGAGTACAGTGGTTCACTGAACTTCAAGTTGTTGGGGTTTTGACTTCTGTGAAAATGTGTAGACAAAGATGATCTCGGGTATTTCTGGATAAATTATTCTAAATTAGTAATAGACAGTGATTAATTAGTGATTAAGACTTTTGATGATTTAAAATATTTGATGGATTTCCGTGGCATATACCAGAGGAAATGTACAGTGTGATTCTTTGAGGAAGACGAAGAAAGGATGTAGACAGGTCCCAAGCTAATGAGAAAATAAAGACATGTTGAGGGTAGCTCAGGTCAGAGTGAATGAGAAAATAAAGACGTGTTGAGGTGGAGCTCAGGTCAGAGTGAATGAGAAAATAAAGACGTGTTGAGGTGGAGCTCAGGTCAGAGTGAATGAGAAAATAAAGGCATGTTGAGGTGGAGCTCAGGTCAGAGTGAATGAGAAAATAAAGACGTGTTGAGGTGGAGCTCAGGTCAGAGTGAATGAGAAAATAAAGGCGTGTTGAGGTGGAGCTCAGGTCAGAGTGAATGAGAAAATAAAGACGTGTTGAGGTGGAGCTCAGGTCAGAGTGAATGAGAAAATAAAGACGTGTTGAGGTGGAGCTCAGGTCAGAGTGAATGAGAAAATAAAGACGTGTTGAGGTGGAGCTCAGGTCAGAGTGAATGAGAAAATAAAGACGTGTTGAGGTGGAGCTCAGGTCAGAGTGAATGAGAAAATAAAGACGTGTTGAGGTGGAGCTCAGGTCAGAGTGAATGAGAAAATAAAGACGTGTTGAGGTGGAGCTCAGGTCAGAGTGAATGAGAAAATAAAGACGTGTTGAGGTGGAGCTCAGGTCAGAGTGAATGAGAAAATAAAGCATGAGCCTCATTATTCTCTTGGCAGGTCTACGTTTAAATTAAAGGTCGGGAAGAAGAGACAAGGCGGTGGGTTAATGTGTGTGTGTGTCTGTCTGTCTAACACAGGAGGTTTGTGGCAACTTTATTTGGGAGGACAGGCTCGTGGAAATGGCTGGAGCGGAATCAGCGGAATGGTATCAAATACATCAAACACATGGTTTACATTCCATTTGGTCCATTCCAGCCATTATGATGAGCCGTCCTCCCATCAGCAGCCTCCACTGCTGTCCAATGTGTGTGTGAGTGTGTGTGTTTCTGTGTGTGTGTGTGTGTTTAGTCAGAGGGTCTTTACTCACAGCCTTCTGAGGATATTAACTATCTATTCACATCTTAATAAGGCTAGGGGGCAGTGTTCGGAAGTACGGAGAGTCTTACGTGCCCAAAGTAAACTGCCTGTTACTCAGGCCCAGAAACTAAGATATGCATATAGTTGGTAGTATTGGATAGGAAACACTCTGCAGTTTCTAAAAGTGTAAAAACAATGTCTGTGAGCATAAAGAACTGATATGGCAGGCGAAAACCCAAGGAAAATCCATCCGGAATTGTTGTTTTTTTTAGGTCACAGGTCTTTCCAATGAGCTCCCAGATTGCAGTTCCTATGGCTTCCACTAGATGTCAACAGTCTTTAAACATGGTTTCAGGCTTGTTTTTTGAAAAACGAACAAGAAAGGCTCCTGATTAGGACACTAGTGTTTTAGCGCGTGTGAATGAGGTGCGCACTCTTCGTTATTTCTCTTCCTTATTGAACATACTATTCTCCGTCTGAAATACTATAATTTATTTAGATATTAGACAACCTGAGGATTAATTAGAAACATCGTTTGACTTGTTTGGACGAACTTCACCGGTAACTTCTTAAATTCCTTTGTCTGCATGTTGAATGACTGGATTACAGAAATCAATGGCGCCACCTTTACTGACCTTTTTGGGATATAAAGGACTTTATCGAACAAAAACGACCATTCTTTGTGTAGCTGGGACCCTTGGGATTGCAAACAGAGGAAGATCTTCAAAGGTAAGTGATTTATTTTATCGCTATTTTTGATTTTGTAACGCCTGTGCTGGTTTGAATAATATGTCGGAAGTGGGGCAAGTCCTCTGACAATCAAATATTATGCTTTTGCCGTAAAGCCTATTGTAAATCGGACAACGCGGTTCTAAGCTTGTGAATGATGTATAACACTTGTATTGTCATGAATGTTTACTATTACGATTTTTTGTATTTTGAATTTGGCGCTCTGCAATTTCACCGGATGTCATCCCTCAGATGGTGATAAAACAAACTAAAAACGTTCTGTAGAATCAAATTAACCTGTTACGGATCCAATCCCGGGAACGGGATCGATTTTGACAACATCCAGTGAAATGCAGTGCTCCAAATTCAAATTTTAAAAATACTAATTTCAAACATTCATGAAAATACAAATGCTGCACACCCTTCAAAAGCTTAGACTCTTGTTAATCTAACAGCATTGTCAGATTTCAAAAGGCTTTTACGGCGAAAGCAGAACATTTGATTGTCTGAGGACAGCGCCCCACTCAAAAACTCAATTAGCATAATAACATAACCAGCAGAGGTGTCACAAAACTAAAAAATTGCATAAAATAAATCGCTTACCTTTGATGATCTTACACTGACGGCATATCAAAGTGTCCAGGTTACACAATAAAAGGTCATTTTGTTCGATAAAGTTCCTCTTTATATCCATATAGCTCTGTTTGGTTGGCGCATTTTGTTCAGTAATCCACCTTCCCAAAGGCTTTCATCCATGCAGACAAACGATATCCCAAAAGTACCCATAAAGTTCACAGAAAAAAGTCAAACAGCATTTGTATTCAGTACTCAGATACCATAAAATGAATATACACTATAATATTTCAGACGGAATATAACTTGCTGAATAGAAAAGAAAAAGAACTGAGCGCGCATTCCCTGTTACGCACAAAACCCACAACAGTACACTTGACGTAAACTCAGGAACTAGTGGTCTTACTCCCTTGATTTTCATGATTGAACGTTCCAACCTTTTTCTAAAGACTGTTGACATCTAGTGGAAGCCATAGGAACTGCAATCTGGGACCTAAAATACCCTGCATTGAATAGCATGCCAATTGAAAACCGTGTCACATGACTGATTCAGACATCCCGGATGGATTTTGCTCTGGTTTTTGCCTGCCATATCAGTTCTGTTATACTCACAGACATTATTTTAACAGTTTTATCCAAAGCTACTAATTATGTGCATATCCTAGCTTCTGGGCCTGAGTAACAGGCAGTTTACTTTGGGTACGTTTTTCATCCGAACTTCAAAATACTGCCCCCTAGCCCTAAGAAGTTAAAGACTGGAGAAAATACTACCGCACGTAAAGTCCAATCCAACAACTGTGTTGCACAACCAAGAGACTAACAAGGGCTGTCAGTCTTCATTAGTCCAGGACTAGGCTTAATAGCCACATTGCATTGTACTGAGTCATATCTCCTCCCACATTCCATTCCACTTCATACTAAGGGATATACTTCCGGTGTTCTTCCGCTATTGTTTTTAGCGTTAGCTAGCTATCAGGCTAAATTCTGACTGGATTATTAGCAATGAGTACATTTAAATTCCAACCCCTTGCGAAGGAGTTGCTATTGAACATTGTTCAGTGCCTCCATGTTCAATATCAACCTAATTTAGCGGTGTTGTGAGAGGTCGATGTGGATTCAGATAAAAATAAAGGTGGTTAATGGCTGTACGACGTGGCAACTTCACCATCGCCAAACACACAAAGGTACAAGGTACACATTTCATCAAGAGTGATTTCGCCGTGGTGAAAGCTGGTGGACGCCGATACCTAAACACAAAAGGTGAGGTTCCTATTGTCTTCGCGTGGAATCTCCATGTTCAAAAAGAGAACTGGTGTTTGGGAAAGGAAAGAGAGATACCCTCTTCCTCTGATGAGGAACAAGAAGAAGAGTGAGAGGAAGATGTGCTGCCAAAGGATTTTACAGTCCCTGAGCCTGTCCAGGAACACAATGACTCTACAGTCCCTGAGCCTGTCCAGGAACACAATGACTCTACAGTCCCTGAGCCTGTCCAGGAACACAATGACTACAGTCCCTGAGCATGTCCAGGAACACAATGACTCTACAGTCCCTGAGCCTGTCCAGGAACACAATGACTCTACAGTCCCTGAGCCTGTCCAAGAACACAATGACTCTACAGTCCCTGAGCCTGTCCAGGAACACAATGACTCTACAGTCCCTGAGCCTGTCCAAGAACACAATGACTCTACAGTCCCTGAGCCTGTCCAGGAACACAATGACTCTACAGTCCCTGAGCCTGTCCAGGAACACAATGACTCTACAGTCCCTGAGCCTGTCCAAGAACACAATGACTCTACAGTCCCTGAGCCTGTCCAAGAACACAATGACTCTACAGTCCCTGAGCCTGTAGCCCTAGATATGGCCCTGGTAGAGAACCAGGAGCAGGCAAATTGAGGAGGAGGGGGCAAAGCTGGAGAACCTGACAGCACAACACTGCTTTGGTCCGATGAGGACGTATTGTACGTTTTTACACAAAGTAACGTTAATTCATTACTATTATCAAACAATCTCAAAATGTCTTCTGTATCTAAGCACGTTAGGCTATCATACTAGGCTAGACTAGGCTATCATATCTAAGCCGAAGTATTTAATTAAGACGATCTGTCTTCACATGAGTTATTCAAAATGAACTGCTGTGTTACATCGTGTTCTCCTATGTAACTACACCCGTCTGATGGCCTTCAGCAGAGACCAAGCTCTTTAGAGTCACCAAGACATCCGAGACCCCCTGGACATCGCAAACCTTGGAAATGAAATGAGAAAGGATGTTACTCTCATTTTCCTGAGCGGATGCCATTCGGTGCTATTGCTCTGCTCCCTGGTGGCAACATGGACTTTGTGTGACATCTCGTAGGTTGTCTCTAAAGCTTTGATGTGGAGCTGATCCTGATGGCTAAGGACATAGGCACTCTGGGAAGCCTGAAGCCTGTAGGCACTCTGGGAAGACTGAAGCCTGTAGGCACACTGGGAAGACTGAAGCCTGTAGGCACACTGAGAAGACTGAAGCCTGTAGGCACACTGGGAAGACTGAAGCCTGTAGGCACACTGGGAAGACTGAAGCCTGTAGGCACACTGAGAAGACTGAAGCCTGTAGGCACACTGGGAAGACTGAAGCCTGTAGGCACACTGAGAAGACTGAAGCCTGTAGGCACACTGAGAAGACTGAAGCCTGTAGGCACACGGAGAAGACTGAAGCCTGTAGGCACACTGAGAAGACTGAAGCCTGTAGGCACACTGAGAAGACTGAAGCCTGTAGGCACACTGGGAAGACTGACGCCTGTAGGCACACTGAGAAGACTGAAGCCTGTAGGCACACTGGGAAGACTGAAGCCTGTAGGCACACTGGGAAGACTGACGCCTGTAGGCATCTAATGGACGTGGTGGTAGAGAGGGCACATTGGGAATCCTCGCAATTTCCGGGGTTGTCGGCTGCAGAAGTTGATGTGAGAGTACACTGCCAGCTTGTACTGGTCCAAAGGCAGACTCAACCAGTGGCCCGTCGGCTAACATGTTCATGTTGTCACCAAAGGTAGCAGTAAGTGGAGTTTGCATATGCTTCTGACCCGCGGAGAAGATCCCATGCCAGGCACACCTCCACGGAGACAGTAGCAAAACATATGAGTCCACTATTGGAGATCAGATGTTTTTGATATGTTATTGTTATTATCACCATGTTAGTACTGCCATTTTTGTTGTTATCTATGTTAAATATGTGTGCTTTTGAAAATGCATGTGGTAACACTTTCAATGCAAAATAAAAGTATGCTGTCTTGCAAATGTATTCAAGTAGTATAATCATTATCAATTGCTACTGATCTGACAAGTTGAGGCTACACGTTCTTCAAACCCATAGGGTCAAAGGGCAGTAGAAAATACAAATTAAAGGCTGAGAGAACTTCTGGAGATCTGTATATTGTAATCCATGTCGGTCAGCGTTTTGGACTAGTGCTCTTTGTAACGTATACGAGTCAGGAAGCTTGTGCAGAAGGTATGTTTAATAATGGGAATAAGCATGTAAACAAAACAGGAGACTTTAACTGAACGTGACCAAAAACCAATACTGCCTGAAGACTGAGGCTACTGAGGGCTAAATAAAGGGGAAGTAATCAAGGTAATGATGAAGTCCAGGTGTGCATAACGAAGGGGAGCAGGTGTGTGTAATGATGGTTGCCAGGTGTGCGTAATGTGGGTTGCCAGGACCGGTGGTTAGTATCCCGGGAGTAGGAATGACAATCTTCTTCTAGACAGGTTACATCAGTAATGAGCCAAAACATGACTTTAAAACAAATCCACAGTATAGTATTACATATTAATTATACATAATATTGGTCAAGAAAATCTATTATAGGAAAAAAATAAATAGAATGCCTTGCGCAGTCTCTTCACTTTTTATTCAGTTGAAAAATTATGAATCACAACTTTTTATTGACATGCAACAAATGTTACTAATAATTTATCTTGGTGTTGTACAAGCATCTACATCCACAATCAATCTATCAGGGGGTGATCTGTGACCAGTGGCACAACATTATAGGAATAGCAAATAATAATAAATAATGAATACTTACTTCAGACACTGAATCCTTCAAGGGCAGGCACCTGAATGCTGCAGGCAGTAGTTAAGAGGTAGTAGGTTAAGGGAGAATAAACATCTTGTTATTTAAATTAAATGCAAATCACACATTTTTGTTTACCTTTATTAAACTAGGCAAGTCAGTTAAGAACAAATTCTTATTTTCAATAATGGCCTTCCCGGGGAACAGTGGGTTAACTGCCTTGTTCAGGGGCAGAACAACATATTTTTACCTTGTCAGCTCGGGGATTCAATCTTTTCGGTTACTAGCCCAACGCTCTAACCACTAGGCTACCTGCCGCCCTAATAACCCTGTTACAAATACTATATGCAGCAGCTGACTTTCTCAGTCACTGAACTAAGTTGTATGTAAATCAAGAAAAATAACCTGGCTTGCTACATGAGGAGCAGCGGTGGGAAAAGTTACCGAACTTCTTAAGGATTACCCCCTTTTTTTCCATTTTCGCCAAAAATGACATACCCAAATCTAAAGGAAACACTTTGAAGTTTGTGGAAATGTGAAAGGAATGTAGTAGAATATAACACAATAGATCTGGTAAAAGATAATACAAAGAAAAAAAAAACTGTTCTTTTGTATTTTTTTGTACCATCATCTTTGAAATGAAACAGAAAGGCCATAATGTATTATTCCAGCCCAGGTACAATTTAGATTATGGCCACTAGATGGCATCAGTGTATGTGCAAAGTTGTAGACTGATCCAATGAACCATTACATTTCTGTTCAAAATGTTGTATCAAGACTGCCCAAATGTGCCTAATTTGTTAATTAATAACTGTACATGTTCAAAAGTGTGCACTCTCCTCAAACAATAGCATGGTATTCTTTCACTGCAATAGCTACTGTAAATTGGACAGTGCAGTTAGATTAACGAGAATTTAAGCTTTCTGCCAATATCAGATATGTCTATGTCCTGGGAAATGTTCTTGTTACTTACAACCTTATGCTAATCGCATTAGCTTATGTCAGCTCAACCGTCCCGTGGAAGGGACACCGATCCCGAAGAAGTTGTGAAACTTGATGAAAAGTTAATAGAAAATGACTCAAATAAAAGTGAAAATCACCCAGTAAAATACTACTTGAGTAAAAGTCTAAAAGTATTTGGTTTTAAATATAATTAAGTATCAGAAGTAAATGTAATTGCAAAAATGCACTTAGTATCAAAAATTAAAAGTACAAGTATAAATAATTTCTAATTCCTTATATTAAGCAAACCAGATGGCACAATTTTCTAGTTTTTTAAATTTACGGATAGCACACTCCAACAGTCAGACATAATTTACAAACAAAGCATTTGTGTTTAGTGAATACTTAGGGATGACCAGGGATGTTCTCTTGATAAGTGTGTGAATTAAAAAAAAATTCCTGTGTTGCTAAGCATTCAACATGTAACGAGTACTTTTGGATCTCAGGGAAAATGTATGGAGTAAAAATAACATATTTTTTTTCGGAATGTAGTAAACGTAAAAGTTGTCAAAAATAGGAATAGTAAAGTAAAGTACAGATATCCCAAAAAACTACTTAAGTAATACTTTAAAGTATTTTTACTTAAGTACTTTACACCACTGAAAACAAATACAAAACAAACACTTCTAGCTAGATGGCTTGAGAGGCAGTGAGCTATCTAACGTTAGCAGCTAGCTAGCATTCTGAAAAGAACAGCGGTGGAGCGGATGGATGCCGATTTTACGGGCTTGGCCTCCGACCGCAAGGCGCTACAGAGGGTAGTGAATAGTACATTACTTGAATAGTACATTACTGGGGCCAAGCTTCCTGCCATCCAGGACCTCTTTACCAGGCGGTGTCAGAGGAAGGGCCTAAAAATAGTCAAAGACTCCAGCCACCCAAATCATAGACTGATCTCTCTGCTACCGCTTGGCAAGCGGTACCGGAGCGTCAAGTCTAGGTCCAAAAGGCTACTTAACAGCTTTTAGACTGCTAAACAGTTAATCAAATGGCTACCAAGACTATTTGCATTGACCCCCTTTTTTTTACCCTGCTGCTACTCTCTGTTTATTATCTATGCATAGTCACTTCACCCCTACCTACATGTACACTGCTGCTACTCTCTGTTTATTATCTATGCATAGTCACTTCACCCCTACCTACATGTACACTGCTGCTACTCTCTGTTTATTATCTATGCATAGTCACTTCACCCCTACCTACATGTACACTGCTGCTACTCTCTGTTTATTATCTATGCATAGTCACTTCACCCCTACCTACATGTACACTGCTGCTACTCTCTGGTTATCATCTATGCTTAGTCACTCTAACTCTACCTACATGTACATATTACCTCAATTACCTCGACTAACCTGTACCCCCGCACATTGACTCGGTATCGGTACCCCCCTGTATATAGCCTTGTTATTGTAGTTCCTTACTTTAAAAGAAACTCTGCATTGTTGGTTAAGGGGGCATGTGACAAATAAAATGTGATTTGATATGTGATTGTGAATCTCTGTCACTGACTTGGCACTCACATTCATAGTTTTTATTAGATTTAACCTGGCAAGTCAGTTAAGAACAAATTCTTATTTACAATCACAGCCTACGCCGCCGACGCTTGCCAATTGTGCACCGCCCTATGGGACTCCCAATCACGGTCGGATGTGATACAGCCTGGATTCAAACCAGGGACTGTAGTGATGCCTCCTGCACTCCTGTGCGACCGTGAAATGTGCATAGGGCCTATCGGTGTTGATTGACTGATGTCAGTATGACTGCATGACAGTTATTGAAGCTCTGATATAAACTCATCAATCCTCCAACAGGTGTTTACAGTATTTCCATAAAATAACCCCATATTTCCCAGGCTTATTTTCCATTCATATCCTGGATGAAAAACCCCACACGCTACAAACACACACACAAATAGAGAGATAGAGCAAGAGAGAGAAAGAGAGAGAGAGAGAGAGGGTAGATGGGGTGAGGGAAGGGAAAAGAGAAAGAAAGAAAGAAAGAGAGGCTCTGAGGCCTGTCTGACTTTATGGTAAATGGTAGCACGCTGGTTTATTGACCTTGAGCTCTGCGTGTGTGTAGCTCTCGCTCTGCAAGTCAAACCACGATGATTCAATCCAGTTGGCCCAAACCAACGTGTGAACGAAAAACACACGTGATCCCTGCAGGTATTGAACTTACAACCTTGGCATTGCTAGTGCTACGCACCTACCAACTGACTCACACAGGATCCCGACTAAAATGATAACTTTGTGACCATCTGTTCTCTACTAGTACCGCCACTATCCATCACTGTGAGATAACAAAGGCCTTACTACAGAGACAGAGACAGGTCGGTAGAGCTCAGCGGTGATGAGTCACAGAGACATGGGGATGATGACTACCACTCTGAAGCATGCGGATATGGGGCTTCATAGTAAGTACTAGACATGATGACTCCCTTCCACACTGGAGCGTACGGATATGTACATATTCTCATTCACCCCTTTAGATTTCTGTGTATTAGGTAGTTGAGGAATTGTTAGATTACTTGTTAGATTTTACTGCACTGTCGGGAACTAGAAGCACAAGCATTTCGTTACACTCGCATTAACACCTGCTGACCATGAGTATGTGACCAATACAGTTTGATTTGATTTGGGGCTTCATAGTAAGTACTAAACATGATGACTCCCTTCCACACTGGAGCACACAGATATGAGCCTTCATAGTGAGCATTAGAGTTGTGTCCCAAATGGCACCCTGTTACCTACATAGTGCACTACTTTTGACCATAGCCCTATTTGCCCTGGTCAGAAGTAGTGCCCTATATAGGGAATAGGGTGCCATTTGGTATGCAGACTAAGCAGTGGGCTGCTCAGTGACTTCCTATTCTGGGACTACAGAGAGAGGTATGAGAGATGTGAGTCACAGATGTGAGTCAGTCAGGAGTCCCATGGTTCCCCCACCTCGCTAGGTTTACAGAGATTACTGGTTAATCCAACCGTGCCATGGCTAGGTGTCACAGCAGTGGCCACTACCTATTCTAAAAAGAGTTGAAACGGCTGAGTCACAAAGTCAGAGATCAACACCAGGCGTGAGTCAGTTAGTTTCCCAAAGCGCAGTGGCTAGGAGAGAATCCGAGAGAGACAAAGTAATGGTCATTCCTACAGTGTAATAGCTAGATGACTGAGGACTAGAGTAGTGGCTAGAGGACTAGAGTAGTGGCTAGAGGACTAGAGTAGTGGATAGAGGACTAGAGTAGTGGCAAGAGGACTGAGGACTAGAGTAGTGGCTAGATGACTAGAGTAGTGGCTAGAGGACAAGAGCAGCGGCTAGAGGACTAGAGCAGCGGCTAGAGGACTAGAGCAGCGGCTAGAGTAGTGGCTAGAGGACTGAGGACTAGAGTAGTGGCTAGAGGACTAGAGTAGTGGCTAGAAGACTAGAGTAGCGGCTAGAGGATTAGAGCAGCGGCTAGATGACAGAGTACTAGAGTTGTGGCTAGATGACGGAGGACTAGAGTAGTGGCTAGAGGACTAGAGTAGTGGCTAGATGACAGAGTACTAGAGTTGTGGCTAGATGACAGAGGACTAGAGTAGTGGCTAGAGGACTAGAGTAGTGGCTAGATGACAGAGCACTAGAGTTGTGCCTAGATGACAGAGGACTAGAGTAGTGGCTAGAGGACTAGAGCAGCGGCTAGAGGACTAGAACAGTGGCTAGAGGACTAGAGCAGCGGCTAGAGGACTAGAGCAGCGGCTAGAGGACTAGAGCAGCGGCTAGAGGACTAGAGTAGTGGCTAGAGGACTAGAGCAGCGGCTAGAGGACTAGAGCAGTGGCTAGAGGACTAGAGTAGTGGCTTGAGGACTAGAGTAGCGGCTAGATGAAAGAGGACTAGAGTTGTGGCTAGATGACAGAGGACTAGAGTAGTGGCTAGATGACAGAGGACTAGAGCAGCGGCTAGAGGACTAGAGTAGTGGCTAGAGGACTAGAGTTGTGGCTAGATGACAGAGGACTAGAGTAGAGGCTAGATGACAGAGGACTAGAGCAGCGGCTAGAGGACTAGAGCAGCGGCTAGAGGACTAGAGCAGCGGCTAGAGGACTTAGAGTAGTGGCTAGAGGACTAGAGCAGCGGCTAGAGGACTAGAGCAGCGGCTAGAGGACTAGAGCAGCGGCTAGAGGACTAGAGTAGCGGCTAGATGAAAGAGTACTAGAGTTGTGGCTAGATGACAGAGGACTAGAGTAGTGGCTAGATGACAGAGGACTAGAGCAGTGGCTAGAGGACTAGAGCAGCGGCTAGAGGACTAGAGCAGTGGCTAGAGGACTAGAGCAGCGGCTAGAGGACTAGAGCAGCGGCTAGAGGACTACAGCAGCGGCTAGAGGACTAGAGTAGTGGCTAGAGGACTAGAGTAGTGGCTAGAGGACTAGAGCAGCGGCTAGAGTAGTGGCTAGAGGACTAGAGTAGCGGCTAGAGGACTAGAGCAGTGGCTAGAGGACTAGAGCAGCGGCTAGAGGACTAGAGCAGCGGCTAGAGGACTTAGAGTAGTGGCTAGAGGGCTAGAGTAGTGGCTAGAGGACTAGAGCATTGGCTAGAGGACTAGAGCAGCTGCTAGAGTAGTGGCTAGAGGACTAGAGCAGTGGCTAGAGGACTAGAGCAGTGGCTAGAGGACTAGAGCAGCGGCTAGAGGACTAGAGCAGCGGCTAGAGGACTAGAGCAGCGGATAGAGGACTAGAGTAGTGGCTAGAGGACTACAGCAGCGGCTAGAGGACTAGAGTAGTGGCTAGAGGACTAGAGCAGCGGCTAGAGGACTAGAGCAGCGGCTAGAGTAGTGGCTAGAGGACTAGAGCAGTGGCTAGAGGACTAGAGCAGCGGCTAGAGGACTAGAGCAGCGGCTAGAGGACTAGAGTAGCGGCTAGAGGACTAGAGCAGCGGCTAGAGGACTAGAGCAGCGGCTAGAGTAGTGGCTAGAGGACTAGATCAGTGGCTAGAGGACTAGAGCAGCGGCTAGAGGACTAGAGCAGCGGCTAGAGGACTAGAGTAGCGGCTAGAGGACTAGAGCAGCGGCTAGAGGACTAGAGTAGTGGCTAGAGGACTAGAGTAGCGGCTAGAGGACTAGAGCAGCGGCTAGAGGACTAGAGCAGCGGCTAGAGGACTAGAGCAGCGGCTAGAGGACTAGAGTAGCGGCTAGAGGACTAGAGCAGCGGCTAGAGGACTAGAGCAGTGGCTAGAGGACTAGAGTAGTGGCTAGATGACAGAGGACTAGAGTAGTGGCTAGATGACAGAGGACTAGAGTAGTGGCTAGATGACAGAGGACTAGAGTAGTGGCTAGATGACAGAGGACTAGAGTAGTGGGTAGATGACAGAGGACTAGAGTAGTGGCTAGAGGACTAGAGTAGTGGCTAGAGGACTAGAGTAGTGGCTAGAGGACTACAGCAGCGGCTAGAGGACTAGAGTAGTGGCTAGAGGACTAGAGCAGCGGCTAGAGGACTAGAGCAGCGGCTAGAGTAGTGGCTAGAGGACTAGAGCAGTGGCTAGAGGACTAGAGCAGCGGCTAGAGGACTAGAGCAGCGGCTAGAGGACTAGAGTAGTGGCTAGAGGACTAGAGCAGCGGCTAGAGGACTAGAGCAGTGGCTAGAGGACTAGAGCAGCGGCTAGAGGACTAGAGTAGTGGCTAGAGGACTAGAGCAGCGGCTAGAGGACTAGAGCAGCGGCTAGAGGACTAGAGTAGTGGCTAGATGACAGAGGACTGGAGTAGTGGCTAGATGACAGAGGACTAGAGTAGTGGCTAGATGACAGAGGACTAGAGTAGTGGCTAGATGACAGAGGACTAGAGTAGTGGCTAGATGACAGAGGATTAGAGTAGTGGCTAGAGGACTAGAGTTTTGGCTAGATGACAGAGGACTAGACTAGTGGCTAGATGACTAGAGTAGTGGCTAGAGGACTAGAGTAGTGGCTAGATGACAGAGGACTAGAGTAGTGGCTAGATGACAGAGGACTAGAGTAGTGGCTAGATGACAGAGGACTAGAGTAGTGGCTAGATGACAGAGGACTAGAGTAGTGGCTAGATGACAGAGGATTAGAGTAGTGGCTAGAGGACTAGAGTTTTGGCTAGATGACAGAGGACTAGAGTAGTGGCTAGATGACAGAGGACTAGAGTAGTGGCTAGAGGACTAGAGTAGTGGCTAGAGGACTAGAGTAGTGGCTAGATGACAGAGGACTAGAGTAGTGGCTAGATGACAGAGGACTAGAGTAGTGGCTAGAGGACTAGAGTAGTGGCTAGATGACAGAGGACTAGAGTAGAGCTCACATAGGGCGGCGCACAACTGTCCCAGCGTCGTCCGGGTTTGGCCGAGGTAGGCCGTCATTGTAAATAAGGATTTTCTCTTAACTGACTTGCCTAGTTAAATAAAGGTAAAACTTATAAAAGTGTCCAACTTTTAGAGAGAGGGGGCTAGCGTAGTAGTGAGCACAGTGCAGTCACTTGGAATCCAGAGTTGAGGATGGTTGAGAGCGATTAGTTAGTATGGGTGAGAGAGACGAGGTAGTAAGGCTGAGGATGGGTGAGAGAGATGAGGTAGTAAGGGTGAGGATGTGGAGCCATGCTGGGATAATGAAATACAGTAGTGACCACTGCCATGGTGCCACAAAGGGATAATGAAGTACAGTAGTGACCACTGCCATGGAGCAGTTTCTTGGGTCAGTCCAGACGGGCTAGGTCTCCAGCTTTGAAACAATACTTTCCAGGTCTGTTCCGTCCGGTGCAACGTTGCTGAATGCTCAGATAGAACTGCTGCCGGATCCTATCTCTACATGTTGATGGATCCTATCTCTACATGTTGATGGATCCTATCTCTACATGTTGATGGATCCTATCTCTACATGTTGATGGATCCTATCTCTACATGTTGATGGATCCTATTTCTACATGTTGATGGATCCTATCTCTACATGTTGATGGATCCTATCTCTACATGTTGTTGAAACCTATCTCTAAATGTTTTTGAGAATAGAAAAATAGTCTGTCATTACAGAAAGCAAAACAGGTGCTGTTTCAACGTCTACTGACATGCAGAAGAGGGTCCCGCAGAAATCAACTGCAATCACAAGGAAAACATCTGCCAACCAATCATCTGCCAATTCACCCGTGCTTTGTGGCAGCCGGTATTTTGCGGTTTATTTGGACTTTGTGCTGCCTTTTGGGCATTTGTTTTATGACGCGGTTGCGTTCTGTATTTTGACGTTGCCTGAGTAAAGTGCTTAGTCCACTCATCTCGGCTCTCCTGCGCCTGACTTACTTACACCAGCTACACCGCAATGACAGTGACGGTATGTCCATCTTTCATTTCATATGATATTTACAATATGTTACGAATTTGCAAAACGCATGATATGTTACGAATGCCAATTTGTTGTGTGGTAACATTAGCTAGGTGGCTAGATGGCTAATGCCAAAGTTAGCTAGGTGGCTAACGTTAGCTAGCTTAGGAGTTAGGTTAAAGGGTTAGGGTTAAGAGTTAGGGGAAAGGTTAAGGTTAGGAGTTAGGTTAAACGGTTAAGGTTAGGGTTAGGGGGAAGGTTAGGAGTTCGATTAAAGGGTCAAGGTTAGGGATAAGTAGTTGCCAATTAGCTAAATTGCTAAAGTTGTCTATAATCTGAGTCAAACACCCAACCTTAGGGTTGCTAAACGTCTGCGTTATACGACTACCCATCCACCCGGACCAGCCACCCTACTTTAGGGTTAGGGTTGCTAAGCGTCTGTGTTATACAACTACCCATCCACCCCGACCAGCCACCCTACTTTAGCTTTTTCTGTCTTATGTAACCATACCAAATATAGCATAATCATACTATATATTTATATTATCCAGGATTTACATTTACTATATTACGTTTAGTATATGAGACCAGGCTGTTGACATGCTTCCCAAACGACACACTATTCCCTTTATAGTGCACTACTTATAACCAGGGACTATAGGGCTCTGGTCAAAATTAGGGCATCACATGGGGAAGGGAGCCATGCAGGGCCAGGTGTGGCTGAGCAATGCTTTCTTCTCTTTAAAACCCTGCATTAGCCTCTTACCCCCTACCATGCCGACCCCTTCTCCCCCTCCCTCTCATCTCTCTCTCTCTCTCTCTTTCCCTCTCCGTTCTCTTCCCTGACTCTTTCTCTTCTCTCTCCTCTCTCCCCCCCACCCCAATCTCTCTCTCTCCCTCTCTCGCTCCTCTCTCCCCCACCCTCTCTCTCATCTCTCCCCCACCCTCTCTCTCGTCTCTCCCCCCACCCCTATCTCTCGCCTCCTCTCTCCCCCACCCCTATCTCTCGCTCCTCTCTCCCCCACCCCTATCTCTCTCTCCTCTCTCCCCCACCCTCTCTCTCATCTCTCCCCCACCCCTATCTCTCGCCTCTCTCTCCCCCCACCCCTATCTCTCTCTCTCCTCTCTCCCCACCCCTCTCTCTCATCTCTCCCCCCACCCTATCTCTCGCTCCTCTCTCCCCCACCCCTATCTCTCTCTCCCTCTCTCCCCACCCCTCTCGCTCCTCTCTCCCCCCACCCCTATCTCTCTCTCCCTCTCTCCCCCCACCCCTCTCTCTCTCATCTCTCTCCCCCCACCCCTATCTCTCGCTCCTCTCTCCCCCACCCCTCTCTCTCATCTCTCCCCCACCCCTATCTCTCTCTCCTCTCTCCCCCACCCTCTCTCTCATCTCTCCCCCACCCCTATCTCTCGCTCCTCTCCCCCACCCCTCTCGCCTCCTCCCCCCACCCACCCCTATCTCTCCCTCTCTCTCGCCTCTCTCTCTCCCCACCCCTATCTCTCTCGCTCCTCTCCTCTCCCCACCCCTATCTCTCCCTCTCTCGCTCCTCTCCCCCACCCTATCTCTCCCTCTCTCGCTCCTCTCTCCCCACCCCTCTCTCTCTCCCCGTCTGGGTACCCTGCTGGCACCATATGGACCCCATACTGTCTCTCATTATACTGACAGAAGTGAATTCATTTTCCAGGAAGACAGACAGAGAGAAGGGGAGAGGAGAGAGAAAGAAAGCTCGAAAGTGTTCTCTCGCTGTTCGCTGTCTGTGTTCAGGGTGGCATATTCCTAATCAGATTTGAGTCTAGGGAAGGGAGAATCATGTTGTTAAATCTCATTAAATCAGAGCAGGAACAGAGCAGGGGAGTGGAGGGGTTTCTCAGTCGGGAGGGGGGGTGCTCGTTGTGCAATCTGATCGCCAGGTGTGACATTGAATGTTATAGGAGCGGTTTCACAGCAACAGATTAAGCATACTGTAGTCCTGGTATTAAAAAAGCACTGTCACATCTTCATTGAACTTGCTATTTAGTCCAGGACTAGGCTTTACCTTTGTCTGGGAAACCGTGTATTATTAAGCCAAACGTCAGTTAGAACAAATCAGCCTCTAATATTTAAGAGTTTGGTAAGCACATACAGATCTGGGAGCAGGCTATCTTTCCCATGGTGAGCATGGATTTTACCCACAGTAAAAACAAATAGATTTTACCCACAGTAATAACAAATGGATTTTACCCACAGTAATAACAAATGGATTTTACCCACAGTAATAACAAATAGGATGTAGTGGAATTAGTTACAGTGCCAGTCTTAACCTTGAAATCCCTAAGCAATAAAAAACTGAACGTACATGAGATAGACTTGGAGGCTTGGAGTCCCAACTGGTTTACTACAATAGAGACCATCTATCTTACTGTTGAACACCAGTGGTTTACTACAGTAGAGACCATCTATCTTACTGTTGAACACCAGTGGTTTACTACAGTAAAGACCATCTATCTCACTGTTGAACACCAGTGGTTTACTACAGTAGAGACCATCTATCTCACTGTTGAACACCAGTGGTTTACTACAGTAGAGACCATCTATCTTACTGTTGAACACCAGTGGTTTACTACAGTAGAGACCATCTATCTCACTGTTGAACACCAGTGGTTTACTACAGTAGAGACCATCTATCTTACTGTTGAACTCCAGTGGTTTACTACAGTAGAGACCATCTATCTCACTGTTGAACACCAGTGGTTTACTACAGTAGAGACCATCTATCTCACTGTTGAACACCAGTGGTTTACTACAGTAGAGACCATCTACCTTACTGTTGAACACCAATTTTGCTCCAGTGCTACTCCTACACCTGAACACAAAGGAAATGAAGATTTGGTTAAAGATGTGTGATTTCTCAGGTAATTTAATAGGGTTTGTGTTAGATTTCCTTTATGTTTATGCATCTTTCTTTATAAACTGTTTGCCAGAGTCCCCTCGGAGTCCCCTCGGAGTCCCCTCGGCCTATGTCACAACTATCCATCCCTGGCTATAGATAGTTAGTCCCCTGAACCTGTCATACATGACAAGAAGAAGATGGCGAAGAAGTGTCAAGCAGTCATTTGCTCTCACCTCACAGACGGGATCTGTTCTGCAGACAGGTCAACGTGAACCACTCTGTAATCAGACGACAGGAACACGGAGGGAGGAGGGAGATGGAGGGAAAGAGACAGATATAGATGGATGGATGGATAAAGAGGCAGAGAGGGAGATAGGTGAGCTAATGTACAGACACCTCTCCTCTAAAAGTTAGTGAGTGGGATGCAGCACTTGAGTTCATCGGGAAAATGTGGTTGTCAGCTGCCTGTCAGTGTGTTGACCTGACAACCGCTAGGTGGACGGGCAGCTGTCATCCGCACGTCAATCAGCCCCGGACGAAATCCATCTCCCTGACAGCCCCGTGGCGGTGAAGACTAGCACCCAACACACACACACACACACAAACACACATCTGTAACACAGGGACACCATATCAGGGTTACCCTTCCATCTTAACTATCTATAACACAGGGACACCATATCAGGGTTACCCTTCTAACTTAACTATCTATAACACAGGGACACCATATCAGGGTTACCCTTCCATCTTAACTATCTATAACACAGGGACACCATATCAGGGTTACCCTTCTAACTTAACTCATAACACAGGGACACCATATCAGGGTTACCCTTCCATCCCACTGGGCACAGATGTCAATTCAACGTCTATTCCATGTTGGTGCTCAGTGGGACTGAATCACAGCTTTGCCAGGTTCACGCATTGTATACTTGGTGTATTTGTTGGAGCTATGAGATACTTTTTCTTTACATGTTTGTAGAACCACAAGGAAGTGCCAGAGCACACGCAGTGATCCATAAGAGGCAGGCAGGCCGACTGACACTTCTTCCCTGCTCCACTAGGGCTCCTCTAGACCTCAACTAGGGCTACTCTAGGGCTAGACTCGGACTCCACTAGGGCTCCACTATGCTCCACTAGGACTCCTCTAGGCTCCACTAGGCTCTACTAGGGCTCCACTAGGCTCCACTAGGGCTCCACTAGGGCTAGACTCGGGCTCCACTAGGGCTCCACTATGCTCCACTAGGGCTCCACTATGCTCCACTAGGGCGCCGCTAGGGCTCCGCTAGGGCTCCACTAGGCTCCACTAGGGCTCCACTAGGGCTCCACTAGGGCTCCACTAGGGCTCCACTATGCTCCACTAGGACTCCTCTAGGCTCCACTAGGCTCTACTAGGGCTCCACTAGGCTCCACTAGGGCTCCACTAGGGCTAGACTCGGGCTCCACTAGGGCTCCACTATGCTCCACTAGGGCTCCACTAGGCTCCACTAGGGCGCCGCTAGGGCTCCGCTAGGGCTCCACTAGGCTCCACTAGGGCTCCACTAGGGCTCCACTAGGGCTCCACTAGGGCTCCTCTAGGGCTCCACTAGGGCTCCACTAGGCTCCACTAGGGCTCATCTAGGGCTCCACTAGGGCTCCACTAGGGCTCCACTAGGATCCACTAGGCTCCACTAGGGCTCCTCTAGGGCTCCTCTAAGGCTCCACTAGGGCTCCACTATGCTTTACTAGGGCTCCACTATGCTTTACTAGGGCTCCTCTAGGCTCCACTAGGGCTCCTCTAGGGCTCCACTAGGGCTCCACTAGGGTTCCACTAGGATCCACTAGGCTCCACTAGGGCTCCTCTAGGCTCCTCTAGGGCTCCACTAGGGCTCCACTATGCTTTACTCGGGCTCCACTATGCTTTACTAAGGCTCCTCTAGGGATCCTCTAGGGATCCTCTAGACTCCACTAGGGCTCCGTTAGGCTTTACTAGGGCTCCTCTAGGGATCCTCTAGGGCTCCGCTAGGCTTTACTAGGGCTCCTCTAGGGTTCCTCTAGGGCTCCTCTAGGGCTCCACTATGCTTTACTAGATCCCTAGTGTAATGGAGTCCTATTGGAGCCTAGCTGAGCACTAGTGTAGTGGAAGCCTAGCTGAGCACTAGTGTAGTTGAGCCGAGCCCTATTGGAGTGGAGCCCTAGTGGAGTGGAGCCCTAGCGTAGTGGAGCCCTGGTGTGTAGTGAAACCTAGTGTAGTGGAACCCCTGGTGTAGTGGAACCCTAATGTAGGTGAGCCATAGTGTAGTGAAACCCTAGTGAGTGGAACCCTAGTGTAGTGGAGCTCCACTACATTAGGGCTCCACCACACTAGGGCTCCACCACACTAGGGCTCCACTAGGGCTCCACTAGGGCTCCACTAGGATCCACTAGGCTCCACTAGGGCTCCTCTAGGGCTCCTCTAAGGCTCCACTAGGGCTCCACTATGCTTTACTAGGGCTCCACTACGCTCCACTAGGGCTCCTCTAGGGCTCCACTAGGGCTCCACTAGGCTCCACTAGGGCTCCTCTAGGCTCCTCTAGGGCTCCACTAGGGCTCCACTATGCTTTACTAGGGCTCCACTATGCTTTACTAGGGCTCCTCTAGGGATCCTCTAGGGCTCCTCTAGGCTCCACTAGGGCTCCGCTAGGCTTTACTAGGGATCCTCTAGGGCTCCGCTAGGCTTTACTAGGGCTCCTCTAGGGTTCCTCTAGGGCTCCTCTAGGGCTCCACTATGCTTTACTAGATCCCTAGTGTAATGGAGTCCTATTGGAGCCTAGCTGAGCACTAGTGTAGTTGAGCGGAGCCCTATTGGAGTGGAGCCCTAGTGGAGTGGAGCCCTAGCGTAGTGGAGCCCTAGTGTAGTGAAACCCTAGTGTAGTGGAACCCTAGTGTAGTGGAACCCTAATGTAGGTGAGCCATAGTGTAGTGAATCCCTAGTAAGTGGAACCCTAGTGTAGTGGAACCCTAGGGTAGTGGAACCCTAGTGTAGTGGAGCCCTAGTGTGGTGGAGCCCTAGTGTGGTGGAGCCCTAGTGTAGTGGAGCCTTAGTGTGGTGGAGCCCTAGTGTAGTGGAGCCTTAGTGTAGTGGAGCTATAGTGTAGTGGAGCACTAGTGTAGTGGAGCCTTAGTGTAGTGGAGCCGAAGACGTGGATGTCGATTAAGGCAGACCCCCGCACCTCTCTGATTCAGAGGGGTTGGGTTAAATGTGGACATTTCAGTTGAAGGCGTTCAGTTGTACAACTGACCAGGTACCCCCCTTTCCTTCCTCCTAGTGGAGCCCTAGTTTGGTGGAGCCCTACTGAAGCCCTAGTGTGGTGGAGCCCTAGTATAGTGGAGCCCTAGTGGAGCCCTAGTGTAGTAGAACCCTAGTGTGGTGGAGCCCTAGTATAGTGGAGCTCTAGTGGAGCCCTAGTGTAGTAGAACCCTAGTGTGGTGGAGCCCTAGTGGAGCCCTAGTATAGTGGAACTCTAG
Source organism: Brachymystax lenok tsinlingensis (assembly GCA_030435695.1). Classification (NCBI taxonomy): domain Eukaryota; kingdom Metazoa; phylum Chordata; class Actinopteri; order Salmoniformes; family Salmonidae; genus Brachymystax; species Brachymystax lenok. Next base: position 43,271,140 of record CM059788.1, read on the forward strand.
TGGAGCCCTATTGGGGCCGTAGTGGAGCCCTAGTCTAGTGGAGCCCTAGTGTAGTGGAGCTCTAGTGTAGTGGAGCTCTAGTGTTGTGGAGCTTTAGTGGAGCTCTAGTGTTGTGGAGCCTTAGTGTTGTGGAGCTCTAGTTGAACCCTAGTGTAGTGGAGCCCTCGTGGAACCCTCACGTAGTAGAGCTCTAGTGGAGCCCTATTGTAGTGGAGCTCTAGTGGAGCCCTAATGGAGTGGAACCCTAGTGTAGTGGAGTCCAGTGTAGTGGAGTCCAGTGTAGTGGAGTCCAGTGTAGTGGAGTCTTGTTTAGTGGAGTCTTGTTGAGTGGAGTCTTGTTGAGTGGAGCCCTAGTGAAGTGGAGACCTAGTGGAGTTGGGTGGAGTAGTGGAGTGGAGTCTGGTGTAGTGGAGTATAGTTTAGTGGAGTCTGGTGTAGTGGAGTATAGTTTAGTGGAGTCTAGTGGAGTGGAGTCTAGTGGAGTGGAGTCTAGTGGAGTCTTGTGGAGTGGAGTCTTGTGGAGTGGAGTCTAGTGGAGTGGAGTCTAGTGGAGTCTAGTGGAGTGGAGTGGAGTGGAGTCTAGTGGAGTGGAGTCTAGTGGAGTGGAGTCTATGGAGTGGAGTCTAGTGGAGTGGAGTCTAGTGGAGTGGAGTCTAGTGGAGTCTAGTGGAGTGGAGTGGAGTGGAGTCTAGTGGAGTGGAGTCTAGTGGAGTGGAGTCTAGTGGAGTGGAGTCTAGTGGAGTGGAGTGGAGTCTAGTGGAGTGGAGTCTAGTGGAGTGGAGTCTAGTGGAGTGGAGTCTAGTGGAGTGGAGTCTAGTGGAGTCTTGTGGAGTGGAGTGGAGTCTTGTGGAGTGGAGTCTAGTGGAGTGGAGTCTAGTGGAGTGGAGTCTAGTGGAGTGCAGTCTAGTGGAGTCTTGAGGAGTGGAGTGGAGTCTTGTGGAGTGGAGTCTAGTGGAGTGGAGTCTAGTGGAGTGGAGTCTAGTGGAGTCTTGTGGAGTGGAGTCTAGTGGAGTGGAGTCTTGAAGAGTGGAGTGGAGTCTTGTGGAGTGGAGTCTTGTGGAGTGGAGTCTAGTGGAGTGGAGTCTTGTGGAGTGGAGTCTTGAGGAGTGGAGTGGAGTCTAGTGGAGTGGAGTCTTGTGGAGTGGAGTCTTGTGGAGTCAATTGTACGCCACCCTATGCGACTCCAAATCAGGGCAGGTTGTAATAGAGCTTGGAACTGAACCAGGGTCTGTAGTGAAACCTCTAGCATTGAGATTGAAATGCAGTGCCTTAGACCGCTAGGAAACTCAACACAATACAAAACATCACATTTACAGGTCAAGATACAAAAAGGACTGAGAATTGATTTTAAGGTATAAAAAAAACAAGGGATCTCCAATTCTTCACCCCCTTTCATTTCAATGGTCCTTCTTCCTTCTCGTTCTGTTCGAATGCCTCCCGGTCATTAGTTTCTTTAACTAACCTCCAGACGAGCTTCAATGACATTACAACTCTCCTTCCGTGGCCTCCAACGGCTCTTAACAGTATAAAAGATAATCTCCTGAAATGACCGTATAGCCTACGCATTAAAGTTTCACCACAGACATTCCTTTTACTTATAGCCTATGTTATTAACGTGGTCAATGTCTGTTAGATCTTTCAGACAGATATCTTGTACAAAAATAATATTGGCCTTGGCTTTTAAAAGTCTATTTTCTCCTTGCTATTTCTGTGTGTGTGTTGCCCTTAGGGGGTCATTCATAATGGAAATGTTTCTGGGGCTTTCCTGCTGCACTGGGGTGGTAAAAAAACTAAACACTGGGAATGAAGTGGGAAAAACGCAACACAACACTGGGAATGAAGTGGGAGAAACGCAACACAACACTGGGAATGAAGTGGGACATAAACACAACACACTGGGAATAAAATGGGAGAAACACAACACAACACTGGGAATGAAGTGGGAGAAACGCAACACACTGGGAATAAAGTGGGAGAAACACAACACAACACTGGGAATGAAGTGGGAGAAACACAACACACTGGGAATGAAGTGGAAGAAACACAACACACTGGGAATGAAGTGGGAGAAACGCAACACAACACTGGAAATGAAGTGGGAGAAACACAACACACTGGGAATGAAGTGGGAGAAACACAACACACTGGGAATGAAGTGGGAGAAACACAACACACTCGGAATGAAGTGGGAGAAACACAACACACTGGGAATGAAGTGGGAGAAACGCAACACACTGGGAATGAAGTGGGAGAAACGCAACACACTGGGAATGAAGTGGGAGAAACGCAACACAACACTGGGAATGAAGTGGGACATAAACACAACACATTGGGAATAAAGTGGGAGAAACACAACACACTGGGAATGAAGTGGGAGAAACGCAACACACTGGGAATGAAGTGGGAGAAACACAACACATTGGGAATGAAGTGGGAGAAACGCAACACACTGGGAATGAAGTGGGAGAAACGCAACACACTGGGAATAAAGTGGGAGAAACACAACACAACACTGGGAATGAAGTGGGAGAAACACAACACACTGGGAATGAAGTGGGAGAAACACAACACACTGGGAATGAAGTGGGAGAAACACAACACACTGGGAATGAAGTGGGAGAAACACAACACACTGGGAATGAAGTGGGAGAAACGCAACACACTGGGAATGAAGTGGGAGAAACACAACACATTGGGAATGAAGTGGGAGAAACGCAACACACTGGGAATGATGTGGGAGAAACGCAACACAACACTGGAAATGAAGTGAGAGAAACACAACACACTGGGAATGAAGTGGGAGAAACACAACACACTGGGAATGAAGTGGGAGAAACACAACACACTGGGAATGAAGTGGGAGAAACACAACACACTGGGAATGAAGTGGGAGAAACACAACACTGGAAATGAAGTGGGAGAAACACAACACACTGGGAATGAAGTGGGAGAAACACAACACACTGGGAATGAAGTGGGAGAAACGCAACACAACACTGGAAATGAAGTGAGAGAAACACAACACACTGGGAATGAAGTGGGAGAAACACAACACACTGGGAATGAAGTGGGAGAAACACAACACTGGAAATGAAGTGGGAGAAACACAACACACTGGGAATGAAGTGGGAGAAACACAACACACTGGGAATGAAGTGGGAGAAACACAACACACTGGGAATGAAGTGGGAGAAACACAACACACTGGGAATGAAGTGGGAGAAACACAACACACTGGGAATGAAGTGGGAGAAACGCAACACACTGGGAATGAAGTGGGAGAAACACAACACATTGGGAATGAAGTGGGAGAAACGCAACACACTGGGAATGATGTGGGAGAAACGCAACACAACACTGGAAATGAAGTGAGAGAAACACAACACACTGGGAATGAAGTGGGAGAAACACAACACACTGGGAATGAAGTGGGAGAAACACAACACACTGGGAATGAAGTGGGAGAAACACAACACACTGGGAATGAAGTGGGAGAAACACAACACTGGAAATGAAGTGGGAGAAACACAACACACTGGGAATGAAGTGGGAGAAACGCAACACACTGGGAATGAAGTGGGAGAAACGCAACACAACACTGGAAATGAAGTGAGAGAAACACAACACACTGGGAATGAAGTGGGAGAAACACAACACACTGGGAATGAAGTGGGAGAAACACAACACTGGAAATGAAGTGGGAGAAACACAACACACTGGGAATGAAGTGGGAGAAACACAACACAACACTGGAAATGAAGTGAGAGAAACACAACACACTGGGAATGAAGTGGGAGAAACACAACACACTGGGAATGAAGTGGGAGAAACACAACACACTGGGAATGAAGTGGGAGAAACACAACACACTGGGAATGAAGTGGGAGAAACGCAACACACTGGGAATGAAGTGGGAGAAACACAACACACTGGGAATGAAGTGGGAGAAACACAACACACTGGGAATGAAGTGGGACACAAACACAACACAACACTGGGAATGAGGTGCGATATAACCAAGTTTATGCTAGGGATATCAGTGTATTTGCATGGGCTCCGTCTCAATCCACTGCGACATAGTGGATTGCTTAAATCACAGTTACAAAGCAACAAAAAAAGCAGCTTTGTAGTGTCACTGTGTCGCCCCCCCGAAAAAGTATGCTATTTCCGAAGCTATCTTATATCTCCTAGATAAAGGACAGACACTTCAACACATTAATCCTTATGATTTATTTTTGGACAGTAAAAGCCAAATTTTATATTTTTGTATACTTTTTAAATATTTTTGGGGGACACCTAAAGGGGTCCTAACATTCAAAATCGCAAAATTATCCATGGTATGACCATTTAAAAATAATTCCATATGTTAGCTTAGTATAACCTAGAATTTCCATTCTCAGAGAGTTAATAATAAAACCTCCCAGAAAACCTTTAATGGAACCAGAGTAAAACATTGTCAGAACCTCCCTGGAACCAGAGTAAAACATTCTCAGAACCTCCCTGTAACCAGAGTAAAACGTTCTCAGAACCTCCCTGGAACCAGAGTAAAACGTTCTCAGAACCTCCCTGGAACCAGAGTAAAACATTCTCAGAACCTCCCTGGAACCAGAGTAAAACATTCTCAGAACCTCCCTGGAACCAGAGTAAAATGTTCTCAGAACCTCCCTGGAACCAGAGTAAAACATTCTCAGAACCTCCCTGGAACCAGAGTAAAACATTCTCAGAACGTCCCTGGAACCAGAGTAAAATGTTCTCAGATCCTCCCTGGAACCAGAGTAAAACGTTCTCTGAAAACATTAGTGAATGTTCTGAGAACGTTTTACTCTGTTTTTTTCGATTTCACAACCAATGTGAAATCAAAAACATATGTTCCCACAACTTCCAAGGAAGCAAATGTGCTAGCTGGGACAGATGTAGGATGTTAATTTGATCACCCTGTTGCACGAGAACCTTCATAGCATAATAATTCACATTTCTAGTTGCTACAGGATTATTTTCCTGCTGTAAAAACCGTCTCAAATGAATATTCTAGATCTGTAGGTCTCCTGTATGTCAACATTCACCAGTGATGGCTCAGTAAAGTAATACATTTAAAATCAGAGCTGATCACAATCACACGTTCTATCCCATTGAGTGTCTACAAAAATCAAGTCTCTTAGAACCCGACCCTGCAGTGCCAGAAGTATGCCAGCCAGACTCTTTGACAAACACTCATACATGAAATATAGACTTTAACTATTTATAGACTTTGTATTGCAGTGATATTTTCCCGGTCTGGGTAAACTGTTGGCCACACCCATAATGCATTATAATGAAACATTCTGCCCCAGTTTGAGAGGTACCCTGTGTCCCAAATGGAACCCCTTTCCTTATATAGTGCACTTCAAAAGTCTTCAAAAACAAGTCTCAGTCAGACCGTGCAGTGCCAGAAGTATGTCAGCTCGACAGACTCCCTCTCTGACCTTGTGAGATGTCACTCTGCAGAAAGCTCCTTGATGGCCATTCCTTCCACCACATCAATTATGGGAGGCGTTAGTTGAGGTAATGTGCTGCACGCAAGGTAATGTGAGGGAGGGTGGCTTGGAGAATGAAGGGGGCGCTCACACACAAACACACACACACACACACACACACACACACATAGAGGAAGGGTGGAGGCTGAGGGCCTATGCAGTATTCATGTCCCCATCTGGTCCCCCTCTCATCCCATCTCACTCCACAGGGTCAGGCCTGTAAGTTCTGAAGCCAGTCAGACATCCAGCCAGTCAGCCAGCCAGCCAGCCAGCCAGCCAGCCAGCCAGTGATCTAGTCAGCCAGCCAGTCAGCCACCCAGTCAGCCAGTCAGCCAGTCAGCCAGTCAGCCAGTCAGCCAGTCAGCCATCCAGTCAACCAGTTAGACAGCCAGCCAGCCAGCCAGCCAGCCAGTGATCTAGTCAGCCAGCCAGTCAGCCACCCAGTCAGCCAGAAAACCAGACAGTCAGCCAGCCAGCCAGCTAGCCAGTCAGCCAGGACTGCAGGTCTACACACACACACACACACACACACACACACACACACACACACACACACACACACACACACACACACACACACACACACACACACACACACACACACAAACTAACATGACGGATCCCAGATCTCCTGGCCCAACCTTCCAACAGGACTGACTGGCAGACCCCGAACAAGCACATCTGATTCAGATCAGCTATCATGGCCGACACCACATCGCTCTACTGTCATCTCAGCTGGTGAAGAGACTGTTGTTGCCATACACACACAGCCAAACATAACACCTGTTCAAATGGGATACATACAGAGGAATGGGCAGAGTCTGGAGTCAAGCCAATTTCAATGGGAGGGAGGGGAATTGGATCTTTGGAATGATTACAGTCATAACATGAAATAAATAACCAAACGGTGAAAAGGACATGTTGGAGGATGTGAAAGTCATAAAAACAGTATTTCTTGTAGATTTCAGGATGCCGATGTTTCTGACAGTGTGTACACAGACAGTTCCAGATCAGTACTGACTCTCCGTTCCAGATCCATAAAGACTCTCCGTTCCAGATCCATAAAGACTCTCCGTTCCAGATCAATACTGACTCTCCGTTCCAGATCCATACTGACTCTCCGTTCCAGATCCATACTGACTCTCCGTTCCAGATCCATACTGACTCTCCGGTCCAGATCCATACTGCCTCTCCGTTCCAGATCCATACTGCCTCTCCGTTCCAGATCCATACTGACTCTCCGTTCCAGATCCATACTGCCTCTCCGTTCCAGATCCATACTGACTCTCCGTTCCAGATCCATACTGACTCTTCAGACCTCATAACTCTCAACACTTCTCTCTTTCTCTTAGAAATTATTATGACCTCACAGTTAGCTCATTCAAGTTCTTAGTTTAGATTTCCCTCAGTCTGTTTATACAAAAGTGAACCAACACTAATTAAACGGTGATATTATATCCACAACGGCTTTGTTTCTGCGAGACACTGACTGTGGTGCCAAGGATGCATCTTATCAGTATGCATTTTGAACAGCTCAGTTTGTTCATTATAGTAAATGAGCCGTGACTGAATGAGTTTGTCTCAATTATACTGAAGTTGTTCAATTGCGTTTCATCTATGAGAGTCATGTATTGTCAGTGTTTGGGGGCTTGTGAAGGGAGTTTGTGTGTTTGTTTGGTGAGCAACAAAGGCTTGTGGGTTGTGAGCTGGCAGGCAGGGAGGGGGAGGCTGGCAGTCAGGCAGTCAGGCAGGCAGGCAGGCACAAGCAAACACACAGACGCACACTATGCAGGTATCAAAATCAAATCAAATTGTATTTGTCACATACACATGGTTTGGATGAGGACAGAGTAACTCAGGTGAGGGGTATGGATGAGGACAGAGTAACTCAGGTGAGGGGTATGGATGAGGACAGAGTAACTCAGGTGAGGGGTATGGATGAGGACAGAGTTACTCAGGTGAGGGGTATGGATGAGGACAGAGTAACTCAGGTGAGGGGTATGGATGAGGACAGAGTAACTCAGGTGAGGGGTATGGATGAGGACAGAGTTACTCAGGTGAGGGGTATGGATGAGGACAGAGTAACTCAGGTGGGGGTATGGATGAGGACAGAGTTACTCAGGTGAGGGGTATGGATGAGGACAGAGTAACTCAGGTGAGGGGCATGGATGAGGACAGAGTTACTCAGGTGAGGGGTATGGATGAGGACAGAGTAACTCAGGTGGGGGTATGGATGAGGACAGAGTAACTCAGGTGAGGGGTATGGATGAGGACAGAGTAACTCAGGTGAGGGATCTGGATGAGGACAGAGTAACTCAGGTGAGGGGCATGGATGAGGACAGAGTAACTCAGGTGAGGGGTATGGATGAGGACAGAGTAACTCAGGTGAGGGGTATGGATGAGGACAGAGTAACTCAGGTGAGGGGTATGGATGAGGACAGAGTAAATCAGGTGAGGGGTATGGATGAGGACAGAGTTACTCAGGTGAGGGGTATGGATGAGGACAGGGTAACTCAGGTGAGGGGTATGGATGAGGACAGAGTAACTCAGGTGGGGGTATGGATGAGGACAGAGTTACTCAGGTGAGGGGTATGGATGAGGACAGAGTAACTCAGGTGAGGGGTATGGATGAGGACAGAGTAACTCAGATGAGGGGTATGGATGAGGACAGAGTAACTCAGGTGAGGGGTATGGATGAGGACAGAGTAACTCAGGTGAGGGGTATGGATGAGGACAGTGTAACTCTGGTGAGGGGTATGGATGAGGACAGAGTAACTCAGGTGGGGGTATGGATGAGGACAGAGTTACTCAGGTGAGGGGTATGGATGAGGACAGAGTAACTCAGATGAGGGGTATGGATGAGGACAGAGTAACTCAGGTGAGGGGTATGGATGAGGACAGTGTAACTCTGTTGAGGGGTATGGATGAGGACAGAGTAACTCAGGTGAGGGGTATGGATGAGGACAGAGTAACTCGGGTGGGGGGTATGGATGAGGACAGAGTAACTCAGGTGAGGGGTATGGATGAGGACAGAGTAAGGGGAGAGATGACACATACCAAATACTGCTCGTGTCACTAGGTGGTGTCACCAAAGGTCGTGTCACTAAAGATCGTGTCACTAAAGGTCTTGTCACTAGTTCTAGACAGATTGGCTGAGATATAAAACGCATAAGTTTGCTTGTTTTCACAAAAGGAGTGCTTTATCATATAATAATATCTGCGTCCCAGATGGCACCCTATTCCCTTTATAGTGCACTTCTTTTGACCTGGGCCCATGGGATTCTATATAGGGAATATGGAGTAATTACAATGCATTCGGGAAAGTATTCAGACCTCCTAACTTTTTCCACATTTTGTTACCTTACAGCCTTATACTAAAATTGATTAAATAAATAGTTTTCCTTATTTACATAGGTATTCAGACCCTTTGCTATGAGACTTGAAATTGAGCTCAGGTGCATCCTGTTTCCATTGATCATCCTTGAGATGTTTCTACAACTTGATTGTAGTCCACTTTGGGTGAATTCAATTGATTAGACATGATTTGTAAAGGCACACACCTGTCTATATAAGGTCCCACAGTTGACAGTGCATGTCAGAGCAAAAACCAAGCCATGAGGTCGAAGGAATTGTCGGTAGAACACTGCAACAGGATTGTGTCGAGGCACAGAACTGGGGAAGGGTACCAAAAAAATTCTGCAGCATTGAAGGTCCCAACAGCACAGTGGCTTCCATCATTCTTAAATGATAGAAGTTTGGAACCACCAAGACTCTTCCTAGAGCTGGCCGCCAGGCCAAATATGAACAATCGGGGGAGAAGGGCCAAGAACCCGATGGTCACTCTCACAGAGCTCCAGAGTTCCTCTGTGGAGATGGGAGAACCTTCCAGAATGACAACCATCTCTGCAGCACTCCATCAATCAATTTGAATATAAAATTCACAAAAATGATAATTAATAATTACGCACACTTTTACATTTTCAATCAAATGTGCACATTTTATGGCAGAAATGTTAAAAACCAGGAAGATAAAATTTGTCATGGTCACACCCCCACACGTGATATCATTGAAAATCCCAGAATGTCCTCTCAAATGGACAACAGGACGTAATACAATGGCTTGTATGGCCTCAGAGATACGGACCAAGAACTGATGTCGACTAGAGAGGACAAAAATGAATTGCTGGGTCTAAGAAGGCTATTTGTCTGTCAAATCAGTTATGCCAAGATAGCACGAACCAGGGTCCTTGTTAAAAATGTAGTTTGCAGCTTAGTTTCAAAGTTCCATCACCTAATGTAAAGACATACCGTGGAAAATATATAAACTGTGAGCGAGTTGAATGACCGGTTTCCAGTCATCTCAGATGTCCTACAACATCATATTCTATAACTGACTAGTTTTGTTTCATCTCCTCTCCAGGCCTCAAACTTTCACACCGGGCATCGATGGCCATAATTCCTCCTAAAACAATCCCTGCCTTGCGGACAAAGTGGCCATTTGCTGAATATAATAATTACAATTCTCCCGGCTGTTTCAAGCAGACCACCATAGTCCCTGTGCCCAAGGAAGCGAAGGTAACATGTCTAAATGATTACCGCCCCATGGTACTAACGTCAGTAGCCATGAAGTGCTTTGAAAGGCTGGTCATGGCTCACATCAACAGCATCCTCCCAGACACCCTAGACCCACTCCAAATTCGCATACCGCTCCAACAGATCCACAGATTACGCAGTCTCAATCGCACTCCACACCGCCCTTTCTCACCAGGACAAAAGGAACACCTATGTGAGAATGCTGTTCATCGACTACAGCTCAGCGTTCAACACCATAGTGCCCATGAAGCTCATCACTAAGCTAAAGACTCTGGGACTAAACACCCCCCTCTGCAACTGGATCCTGGACTTCCTGACGGGCCGCCCCCAGGTGGTAAGAGTAGGCAACAACACGTCTGCCACGCTGATCCTCAACACTGGGGCCCCTCAGGGGTGTGTACTTAGTCCCCTCCTGTATTCCCTGTTCACCCACGACTGCGTGGCCAAACCCGAATCCAACACCATCATTAAGTTTGCTGACGACACAACAGTGGTAGGCCTGATCACCAAAAACGATGAGATGGCCTACAGAGAGGAGGTCAGAAAACTGGCAGTGTGGTGCCAGGACAACAACCTCTCCCTCAGTTTGAGCAAGACAAAGGAGCTGATCGTGGACTACAGGAAAAGGCAGGCCGAACAGGCCCAGATTAACATCGATGGGCTGTAGTGGAGCGGATCGAGAGTTTCAAGTTCCTTGGTGTCCACATCACCAACGAACTATCATGGTCCAAACATACCAAGACAGACGTAAAGAGGCCACAAACTACATTTTCCCCCTCAGGAGACTGAAAAGATTTGGCATGGGCCCCCAGATCCTCAAAAGGTTCCACAGCTGCACCATCGAGAGCATCCTGACCGGTTGCATCACCGCCTGGTATGACAACTGCTCGGCATCTGACTGTAAGGCGCTACAGAGGGTAGTGCAAACGGCCCAGTACATCACTGGGGCCAAGCTTCCTGCCACCCAGGCCTATATAATAGGCAGTGTCAGAGGAAAGCCCATAAAATTGTCAGAGACTACATTCACCCAAGTTGTAGACTTCTCTGCTACCGCACAGCAAGCGGTTCCGGAGCGCCAAGTCTAAGACCAAAGGGCTCCTCAACAGCTTCTACCCCCAAGCCATTAGGCTGCTGAACAATTCATAAAAATTGCCACCAGACAATATACATTGACCCCCCATCCCCTTGTACACTGCTGGTACTCGCTGTTTGTTTGTTACCTATACATAGTCACTTCGTCCCCACCTACATGTACAGATTACCTCAACTAGCCTGTACCCCTGCTCACTGACTCGGTACCGGTGCCCCCTGTATATAGCCTCATTATTGTTATTCTTATTTTGTTACTTTTTATTATTACTTTTTATTTTAGTCTACTTGGTAAATATTTTCTTCTTCTTGAACTGCACTGTTGGTTAAGGGCTTGTAAGTACGCATTTCACGGTAAAGTCTATACTTGCATTTGACACGTGTGGCAAGTTTGATTTGATTTGATTTAAAGTGTGGTGTACCGCAGGGCAGATTTCTAAGCCCTCTACTCTTTCTATTTCTACCAATGATGTGTCAGCAACCACAGCTAGTGAAATCACTGTAACTCTTAAGGGTTGCAGTCAGTTTTAGAATGAGTGGCCAGTAAAAAGCTAGTCCTGAACATCTCTAAAACATTCCCTAAGTTCTAGACCTCAACTGAACAGAATCATGAGTAATGTGGCTGTTGAGCAAGTTGAGACTAAATTACTTTGTTAACTGTCATGGTCAAAACATAATGATTCAGTGGTTGTAAAGATGGGGAGAGGACTGTCCGTAATAAAGAGATGCTCTGCATTTTGGACACCACACTCCACAAAGCAAGTCCTGCAGGCTCTAGGTTAGTCTTATCTTGATTATTGCACTGTCATACGGTAAGGTGTTGACCTAGACAAACTGCAGCTGGCCCAGAACAGAGAGGCACGTCTTGCTCTTCATTGTAAACAAAGAGCTGATATAAATACTTTGCATCCCAGTCTATTTTGGCTAGACTGACTGCATTACTTTTTATTTCTATAAGAAACATTAATGTGTTGAAAATTCCAAATTATTTGCATAGTAAACTTAAACACAGCTCTGACACACTTACCCCAGCAGACATGCCACCAGGGGTCTTTTCACAGTCCCCAAATCCAGAACAAATTCAAGAAAGCGTACAGTATTATATAGAGCTCTTACTGCATGGAACTCTGTTATCTCATACTACTCAAATAAAAAGAAAACCTGGTTTAAAAAAAACAGATGAAGCTGCAACTCACCACACAAGGCCTATCTTGACCTAGATATTTTGTGTGTATGTACTGCTATGTAGGCTATCTGTGACATTTTATGTAGTGCTGTCCTTGAGCTGTTCTTGTCTATTGAATGTTCTGTAGTATGTCATGTTTCATGTTTTGTGTGGACCCCAGGAAGAGTAGCTGCTGCTACTCACAACAGCTAATGGGAATCCTAATACAATACCAAACATATAGAAACAAGCCAATAGAAGACTGAAGGCCCTCTCTTTGGATTTGCAAGGGCTAGCTCTCATCTGAGGCAGAGTTACTGCGCATGTGTGGGCGCACAAAGAACATGCTGGTTTCTAGGCCTACTGGAAACTTCCAGAATGAGACTATAATGTATACAATGGAAAACTACTAATACAGTACTTAAATTTAACACAACATAACAGCAGTATCAGATAAAATACACTGCTAATAGGAAGGGCTATTGACCAGAACAGACTTAGGCCGAGCACTTGACATCAGAGAGGAATAGATGTCTCTGATGATCTCTGATGCACCGATGATAGTGGTAGAATTTCCATGAAGCTAGCTAGAAACACCACCGCAAACGTATCTTACAACGTCTCAACCCGATCGCACGTTGTCCAAGTCTATGCATGCAACCGGCCCCAGACAAGAGCAGAAGTGGACCAGAGCAGAGCCAGACCAAAGTGGTGGGGTGAGGTAGATTGTCATCATGGTGAAGTCATGCAGGTGACAAGGTGACTACTCTCTCCATGCAGTAATCAATACTACCACTCTCTGCTGTCACTTTCAGCCCTCCCTTCACTCTTTCTTTCATCCCGACATCCACTTATCCCCTTCATCCCCCTGTCATTTCAATTAGTCTGGAACTCTAAGCAGTGATGTCACTCAAGAAGTCAAGAGGGCTAAAGCTGTTAAAATCGGACATAATCACACCAGTCTGCAGTGAAGACGCCAAGATCCTACATGTGATGTGAAGATACATTTTCTTTAATACTCAGACATGGACAATTACTGTTAAATTCAGAAAGGATGTTTGTAGCGTGGGTAGTGCGTACGGCCCCAGTACATCACTGGGGGCTATGCTGCCTGCCATCCAGGACCTCTACACCAGGCGGTGTCAGAGGAAGGCCCTAAAAATTGTCAAAAGACCCCAGCCACCCTAGTCATAGACTGTTCTCTCTACTACCGCATGGCAAGCGGTACCGGAGTGCCAAGTCTGGGACAAAAAGGTTCTCAACAGTTTTTAACCCCCAAGCCATAAGACTCCTGAACAGGTAATCAAATGGTTATCCGGACTTTTTGCATTGTGCCCCCAATTTCTACTACTCTCTGTTCATCATATATGCATAGTCACTTTAACCATAACTACATGTACATATACTACCTCAATCAGCCTGACTAACCGGTGTCTGTATGTAGCCTCACTACTGTATATAGCCTCGCTACTGTATATAGCCTCTCTACTGTATATAGCCTCGCTACTGAATATAGCCTCTCTACTGTTATTATTGTTATTATTGTTGTTTTTATTTCTTTACTTACCTATTGTTCACCTAATACCTATTTTTGCACTATTGGTTAGAGCCTGTAAGAAAACATTTCACTGTAAGGTCTACACCTGTTGTATTCAGCATTTCACTGTAAGGTCTACACCTGTTGTATTCAGCATTTCACTGTGAGGTCTACACCTGTTGTATTCAGCATTTCACTGTGAGGTCTACACCTGTTGTATTCAGCATTTCACTGTAAGGTCTACACCTGTTGTATTCAGCATTTCACTGTAAGGTCTACACCTGTTGTATTCAGCATTTCACTGTAAGGTCTACACCTGTTGTATTCAGCATTTCACTGTGAGGTCTACACCTGTTGTATTCAGCATTTCACTGTGAGGTCTACACCTGTTGTATTCAGCATTTCACTGTAAGGTCTACACCTGTTGTATTCGACGCACGTGACAAATAAACTATGATTTGATTTGATTTGTGGGGGGTAAAATGTAAATTCAGCATTGAAAAAAGGTGCAAGTTTTATTTTGAGTCCACTATGATGACACACCAAATGTGTTTGATGGATCTTTTTTGTTGTTGTCAATCCTCTAATGCCTCTTAAAGGGGAAAGTAATCAGATTACGTTACTCTAATTTGGGGTAATCCATAAACTATGTTACTGATTACAACTTTGGACAGGTAACTAGTAACTGTAATGGGTTACTTTTAGAAGGTAACCTACGCAAAGCCACGGCCCCTTCTATTCAATTCACCTCTCAGTGTTTTACTGTCTCAACACTGCCCCCGTGTGACAAGTAACTGAATTGACAGGAGTTTTCCCCCCAAAAAAACAGACAGCTGCTGTGAGTAGTCTACACTTGCCAACGTCTAGTGTATGGCCAGCTACACACTCTAATGCCTAGGCTCTAGCTCAGGGTGATAACACAGTCTTGTTGCATGCAGGAGACCTTAGTTAAAAGCCATTCAGTCGAGGCTAAGGTTTTTGAGCTGACCTGCTCCGTGTGCAAAGTGACAGGCAGGTCCTCATCTGTCACTGTGGCAGGACCAGTACCGTGTAAAATATGGAACAGGACGACCCCTGACCTGTGTATGTGTGTGTGTGTGTGTGTGTGACCTGCTGCAGAGACAAGTCACCAGCTAATCTGAAAGTAAAGGCCTGTTTCTGCTAGTTGTGACAGAACTATGGGTAAATTATTTAACAGGTGCAATATGTTATGTTGAGCCAGCCAGGTAGGACAGTCTCTCTCTCTCTCTCTCTCTCTCTCTCTCTCTCTCTCTCTCTCTACCTGCCTCTCTCTCTCTGTCTCTCTCTCTCTCTCTCTCTCTCTCTCTCTCTCTCTCTCTCTCTCTCTCTCTCTCTCTCTCCCTCTCACTCCATCTCAAAATAAACACGTAGCTATCACATAGATGTCTTGTAGTCCTTCTATGACATACAAAGGACATAAAAACAACTTTGAAACAAAAAAAACAAACACAATGAAAGTGCAGTCTGGTTTGCTTTTGCTTTCCCCCCCCCAAGTGTCTTAGAGTTTGTCTCTCAGGGTCGGGGTTGCCATGACAACAGAGAGCAAGAAGGGAGAGCGTGGAACGTTGCGACAGGCAGTCAGGTGTCACCTCTAGCTGTCTCACCTCTCCTCTCATTGTGTCTGGCTGGCACTCTGGCGACACATCCCAGACCCCAGGGCCTCTGATGGACCACTCAGTGGGTGGGCTGAGAGGAGGGAGGGAGGACGGGGAGGAGAGGGAGGAGAGAGTGCGAAGGGAGGGAAGGGAAATTAAAGGCAGTAGGTGGGCAGAGGGGAGGGAGGAAGACAGGGTGGACTGACTTTCCCCTGGCCCCCCACCCCCTCACCCCTCCTCCAATGTCCTAATGGCGAATACCAACACAGTACTCAGGTGAAACGGACGTGGCCTCTCTCTTTGATGGCAAAGAGCTGTCCCTGTGGATCACAGGGGAAGAATGGAATACACGGTAGAGGTCAGCTCTGGGCACTCTGTAGCTCCTGTCTGGGCAGTCTGTGTGTCTGTCAAACACCTGCTGTGGCCGTGGTTCACCTCTACAGAGTGGAACTGTATTCCAGACCTGGGTGGGTTGAAGTAGAAGCTAGTCACTTTCCTTATCTTACACCGTAGGTAATGTATACTTATATATAACAGCTTACTGCCTCTTACCATTTGGGGAGGGGTTTGATGTATTAAATAAGTAAATTGGTGGAACTGTATAGCAAGTGTCTTTAGCAAAAAAAACAGTTTGAAAACCCCCCCACAAGAGCGACTACTAACTGTATAGCCTCTATCCTTCACTGTTCACAGGCCGGCTGATTTACAATTGAAAACATTTCTGTCAATCCTACAGTGAGACGAGTGGAGAGGGGATGGGATATGTTGCATCGAGGCTGTGTCCCAGATAATACCATATTCCCTACATAGTGCACTACTTTTGACCAGAGCACTATTGGTCCTGGTCAAAAGTAGTGCACTACATAGGGAATAGGATGCCATTTGGTGACGAAGGCCAAAAGTGGACACTGAGGGTTGAGTGGTGATACAGTACTACAGTACTACAGTACTACAGTACTACACTACACACTTTACTACAGTACTACAGTACTACACTACACACATTACTACAGGACTAAAGTACTACACTACACACTGTACTACAGTACTACAGTACTACACTACACACATTACTACAGTACTACAGTACTACATTACTACAGTACTACAGTACTACAGTACTACATTATTACATTACTACAGTACTACAGTACTACAGTACTACATTACTACAGTACTACAGTACTACAGTACTACAGTACTACAGTACTACAGTACTGCATTACTACATTACTACAGTACTACATTACTACAGTGGTACATTATTACATTACTACAGTACTACAGTACTACATTACCACAGTACTACAGTACTACATTATTACATTACTACAGTACTACAGTACTACAGTACTACAGTACTACATTATTACAGTACTACAGTACTACAGTACTACACTACACACATTACTACAGTACTACAGTACTACAGTACTACATTACTACAGTACTACAGTACTGCAGTACTACAGTACTACAGTACTGCATTACTACATTACTACAGTACTACATTACTACAGTGGTACATTATTACATTACTACAGTACTACAGTACTACATTACCACAGTACTACAGTACTACATTATTACATTACTACAGTACTACAGTACTACAGTACTACATTATTACAGTACTACAGTACTACAGTACTACAGTACTACACTACACACATTACTACAGTACTACAGTACTACAGTACTACATTACTACAGTACTACAGTACTGCAGTACTACATTACTACAGTACTACACTACACACATTACTACAGTACTACAGTACTACAATACTACATTATTACAGTACTACAGTAATACAGTACTACATTACTACAGTACTACAGTACTACATTACTACAGTACTACAGTACTACATTACTACATTACTACAGTACTACATTATTACAGTACTACAGTACTACAGTACTACATTACTACATTACTACAGTACTACAGTACGTGGTGAGAATTCATTAAGGCCTGTTAGCCTGTCTCCTGGACGAGTCGCGTTTGGCGTATTGAGGGGTGTGGGGAGTCAGTAAAGCTCTTTCTGTGCTCTCCGCAGGGTAAAAAAAAAAAAATTGAGTCACTGGAAAGTCTCCAGAAGTATTCAGTACTGTCTTTATATACAGATACTACTGTTCAGAGTTAAAGGCAACAAGGGACATGATCGTACTTGGCCTATTAATTTGACTGTGTATTTCAATTAGTATGATTAGACGAAAGGTTGTGTTGAGATACGCCGTCTTGTGACATGCCTCTCTCAAGCACCTTTTGCTTTGTTAGCATGTTAGTGCCATGCTAATAACTTAATGTTATTGTGAACATCCATTAGCCCTTAGAAGTGTCAAACGTAGTGTGGTAAAACTTTATATACATCACTCTGGCTCAAATCTTGAAGTTAAGCATTGCTTCCCTTTGAATCACCCAAAGCATATTAAAGGACATTAGCTAAACTAGATTCAACATTGACAACTCAACCCTTCACATACAGTAACAGCAACAAAAAAAAACAGAACAGAACTGTTACATTTTGTTGTTTGTTTGTGCTTACATTGTTTGTTTACAGCTTGGAGTCGTCGTGGATGGCCACCATGGGATCCTCGTCCGTGTTGCTGATCTTGAAGTGGGCTCGTCCATCGCCCCCGACGTTGATGGTCTTCCCCATGCAGCACGCTCCGTTCTTCTGGACGGAAATGACATCACGGTAGGTGACGCCGGGCATGCCAGTGTTCAGAGTCATATCCAATTGCCTGAT
>CM059788.1:43294408-43371908 GCA_030435695.1 Brachymystax lenok tsinlingensis
ATCGCTATCGGGAAACCGGGCCCAGGACAATTGATTCAAGAAATCTTTTAAATCGGGTGGTGTTGTTGTTACTCGACTGTTAAAGGGGAATTTCACACTAGGGGACCCTGGGTTTGTAGAATCGCTATCGGAAAACCGGGCCCAGGACAATTGATTCAAGAAATCTTTTAAATCGGTTGGTGTTGTTGTTACTCGACTGTGTTAAAGGGGATTTTCACCCCGAGTGATTCTGGGTTTGTTTTCATCATGTCCTAGAGATTTCTAGGTCAGTTTCACACATAATTGGGCACGAAGAGCCTTCACACGCTGAATGAAACAGACTATGACGATTTCACACGACTCCAACACCATCACGGTCCGGAACTAGAAGCACAAGCATTTCGCTACACTCGCATTAATATCTGCTAACCATGTGTATGTGAAAAAATAAAATTTGATTTGATTTGATCATTAAGTTTGCCGATGACAAGACGTGGATAGGAGGGATCACCAATGACCATAAGACACCCTATAAGGAGGAGGTCAGAGACCTAGCGGTGTGGTGCCAGTACAACAACCTCTCCCTCAATGTCAGTAAGACCAAGGAGCTGATTGTAGACTACAGAAAAACGGAGGGCTGAGCACGCCCCCCATTCACATCGGCTGGGCTGTAGTGGAGTGGGTCGAGAGCTTCAAGTTCCTTGGTGTCCACATCACTAAGGATCTATCAATGTCTAAACACATCAACACAGTTGTGAAAAGGGTCCGGCGACTCCTCTTCCCTCTCAGGAGGTTGAAAAGATTTGGCACGGGTCCTCAGATCCTCAAAAGGTTATACAGCTGCACCATCGAGAGCATCTTGACTGGCTGGATCACCGCCTGGTATGGCAACTGCTCGGCATCCGACAGCAAGGCGCTACAGGGGGTTATGCTTACGGCCCAGTACATCACTGGGGCCAAGTTTCCTGCCATCCAGGACCTCTATACCAGGACGTGTGACAGAGAAAGGCCCAAAACATTTTCAAAGACTGCAGCCACCCAAGCCACAGACTCTTCTCTCTGCTACCGCACAGTAAGTGGTACCAATGCACCATGTCTGGAACAAACAGGTCCCTGAACAGCTTCTACCCCCAAGACATAAGACATCTAAACAAGATTGCTAAGTACTGTAGCTAATCAAATGGCTACCCGGACTACTTGCATTGACCTTTTCTTGCACTTACTAACTCTATGCACACACACTGGACTCTACCCACACACACACACACTCACACGTACACACACACACTTTCACACTCACCACATAAGCTGCTGCTAGTCACTTTACCCCTACCTACAGAATATGTATGTTATATGTTATTTTCTACTACCTGTACATAGCCATGTTATTTTCTACTCCCTGTATATAGCCATGTTATTTTCTACTCTCTGTATATAGCCATGTTATTTTATACTCTCTGTATATAGCCATGTTATTTTCTACTCCCTGTATATAGCCATGTTATTGTCTACTCTCTGTATATAGCCATGTTATTTTCTACTCTCTGTATATAGCCATGTTATTGTCTACTCTCTGTATATAGCCATGTTATTTTCTACTCTCTGTATATAGCCATGTTATTTTCTACTCCCTGTATATAGCCATGTTATTTTCTACTCCCTGTATATAGCCATGTTATTGTCTACTCTCTGAATATAGCCATGTTATTTTCTACTCTCTGTATATAGCCATGTTATTTTCTACTCCCTGTATATAGCCATGTTATTTTCTACTCCTGTATATAGCCATGTTATTGTCTACTCTCTGAATATAGCCATGTTATTTTCTACTCTCTGTATATAGCCATGTTATTTTCTACTCCCTGTATATAGCCATGTTATTTTCTACTCCCTGTATATAGACATGTTATTTTCTACTCCCTGTAAATAGCCATGTTATTTTCTACTCCCTGTAAATAGCCATGTTATTTTCTACTCTCTGTATATAGCCATGTTATTTTCTACTCCCTGTAAATAGCCATGTTATTTTCTACTCCCTATAAATAGACATGTTATTTTCTACTCCCTGTAAATAGCCATGTTATTTTCTACTCCCTGTATATAGCCGTGTTATTTTCTACTCTCTGTATATAGCCGTGTTATTTTCTACTCCCTGTATATAGCCGTGTTATTTTATACTTCCTCTACACAGCAAATTTATTTTAAACGTCCTGTATACAGCCATGATCTGTAGCAAAGAGCACTGGTGATCAGCAGATGATGGGAGAGGTGGTCATGATGAAATTGCCATTATCATAGAAACATACAGTAAGAAAGTATTGGTATGATCAGCATAGTAAAGCTCAGGGGAATGTGCAGCTGTGTGACTCGGCAGCAGCTGGTGCGTTGTGTGTGAGTGTGTCCGAGGTGTAAAGTGCAGACATCTGTTGTTCAGCAAATAATGGGAGGGGTGTTGTCATGATCGAAACTGTCACCTACTAGTTGAACATGCACACAGAGATTACATTTACAACAATATTTAGCCTAAGAGAATGAAATATGGCATGACCCTAAACCTTTGCACAGTGACCAGACCGTACAAATGTACCTGAGTAGGTATCAGGCATTTCTATCAGGCATGCTAAGGCAAAAAAAAAATAACACGGCAATATAGAGGGAGTAGAAAATAACATGGCTATACACAGGGAGTAGAAAATAACATGGCTATACACAGGGAGTAGAAAATAACATGGCTATATACAGGGAGTAGAAAATAACATGGTTATATACAGGGAGTATAAAATAACATGGTTATATACAGGGAGTAGAAAATAACATGGCTATACACAGGGAGTAGAAAATAACATGGCTATACACAGGGAGTAGAAAATAACATGGCTATATACAGAGAGTAGAAAATAACATGGCTATATACAGGAGTAGAAAATAACATGGCACACAGGAGTAGAAAATAACATGGCTATATACAGGGAGTAGAAAATAACATGGCTATATACAGGAGTAGAAAATAACATGGTTATATACAGGAGTAGAAAAAAATGGTTATATACAGGGAGTATAAAATAACATGGTTATATACAGGGAGTAGAAAATAACATGGTTATATACAGGGAGTAGAAAAAAACATGGTTATATACAGGGAGTATAAAATAACATGGTTATATACAGGGAGTAGAAAAAACACTGACTATATACAGGGAGTAGAAAAAACACTGACTATATACAGGAGTAGAAAAACACTGCTATATACAGGAGTAGAAAATAACATGGCTATATACAGGGAGTAGAAAATAACATGGCTATATACAGGGAGTAGAAAATAACATGGCTATATACAGGGAGTAGAAAATAACATGGCTATATACAGGGAGTAGAAAATAACATGGCTATATACAGGAGTAGAAAATAACATGGCTATTTACAGGAGTAGAAAATAACATGGCTATTTACAGGGAGTAGAAAATAACATGGCTATATACAGGGAGTAGATAATAACATGGCTATGTACAGGGAGTAGAAAACAACATGGCTATATACAGGAAGTAGAAAATAACATGGCTATATACAGGCAGTAGAAATTAACATCGCTATATACAGGGAGTAGAAAATAACTTGGCTATATACAGAGAGAAGTAAACAACATGGCTATATACAGGGAGTAGAAAATAACATGGCTATATACAGAGAGAAGTAAACAACATGGCTATATACAGAGAGTAGAAAATAACATGGCTATATACAGGGAGTAGAAAATAACTTGGCTATATACAGAGAGAAGTAAACAACATGGCTATATACAGAGAGTAGAAAATAACATGGCTATATACAGGGAGTAGAAAATAACATGGCTATATACAGGGAGTAGAAAATAACACGGCTATATACAGGGAGTAGAAAATAACACGGCTATGTACAGGAAGTAGAAAACAACATGGCTATATACAGGGAGTAGATAATAACATGGCTATATAGATGAAATAGAAAATAACATGGCTATATACAGGGAGTAGATAATAACATGGCTATGTACAGGACATAGATAATAACATGGCTATATACAGGAAGTAGAAAACAACATGGCTACATACAGAGAGTAGAAAATAACACGGCTATGTACAGGAAGTAGAAAACAACATGGCTATATACAGGGAGTAGATAATAACATGGCTATATAGATGAAATAGAAAATAACATGGCTATATACAGGGAGTAGATAATAACATGGCTATGTACAGGACATAGATAATAACATGGCTATATACAGGAAGTAGAAAACAACATGGCTACATACAGAGAGTAGAAAATAACATGGCTTTATACAGGAAGTAGAAAATAACATGGCTACATACAGAGAGTAGAAAATAACATGGCTGTATACAGGGAGTAGGTAATAACATGGTTATATACAGGGAGTAGACAATAACATGGCTATATACAGGGAGTAGAAAATAACATGGCTATATACAGAGAGTAGAAAATAACATGAATATACAAGGAGTAGAAAATAACATGGCTGTTTACAGAGAGTAGAAAATAACATGACTATATACAGGGAGTAGAATTAACATGGCTATATACAGAGAGTAGAAAATAACATGGCTATATACAGGGAGTAGAAAATAACATGAATATACAGGGAGTAGAAAATAACATGGCTATATACAGGGAGTAGAAATAACATGGCTATATAGAGAGTAGAAATAACATGGCTATGTAGAGAGAAAAGAAAATAACATGGCTATATACAGAGAGTAGAAATAACATGGCTGTATACAGAGAGTGTAAATAACATGGCTATATACAGGGAGTAGAAAATAACATGGCTATATACAGGGAGTAGAAAATAACATGGCTATATACAGAGAGTAGAAAATAACATGGCTATATACAGGGAGTAGAAAATAACATGACTATATACAGGGAGTAGAAAATAACATGGCTATATACAGGGAGTAGATAATAACATGACTATATACAGGGAGTAGAAAACAACATGGCTATATAAAGGGAGTAGACAATAACATGGCTATGTACAGGGAGTTGAAAATAACATGGCTATGTACAGGAAGTAGAAAACAACATGGCTATATACAGGGAGTAGAAAATAACATGGCTATGTACAGGAAATAGAAAAAAACATGGCTATATACAGGGAGGAGAAAATAACATGGCTGAAACAGGACGTAGAAAATAACATGGCTATATACAGGAAGTAGAAAATAACATGGCTACATACAGAGAGTAGAAAATAACATGGCTATATACAGGGAGTAGAAAATAACATGGTTATATACAGGGAGTATGAAATATCATGGCTATACACAGGGAGTAGAAAATAACACGGCTATATACAGGGAGTATAAAATAACATGGTTATATACAGGGAGTAGAAAATAACATGGTTATATACAGGGAGTAGAAAATAACATGGCTATATACAGGGAGTAGACAATAACATGGCTATATACAGAGAGTAGAAAATAACATGGCTATATACAGGGAGTAGAAAATAACATGGCTATATACAGGGAGTAGAAAATAACATGGCTATATACAGGGAGTAGAAAATAACACGGCTATATATAGAGAGTAGAAAGAAAAGAAAAATGTCAAATCTAAAAATGTATCAGTGTGCGTCATTAATTTAATTGACAATTGAACAAGTAAATAGGTATGCTTAGATAACCATGCAGAATAATGTACATATTTCTTTAATATGTATATATTTATGCATAATGATCATGGCTCTAGATTGCAAAAATAAGCGGTTTCAGGTGTTAAAAATATTCAAAAATTCCAGAATTCCCCTGGGCCCCTGGACACCCCTCCATCCTCATGTACTTTATTCCCCCCCCCCATGCATGATGCATGATGCCCCTGAATGTGTTTATTAGACTGTTTAAATATTGATGTTTAAAAGATGCATCATTGGCTCGAATGGGTGGTCCCTCGAGGCCAGGCTTTTCTTGTGTTAACTGAGAAATTATTGGCAATGCAGAAAATTGCAGAAAAGTCATTTCTTGCTGAACCTGAGCAGAATCCTTATCACCAGTGATTTCCACAGAACACTATCGCCCTCAATGGGTGGAAAAAGGGTACTGCAAACACTCTGTGTGACAATGGACTGACTGTACCAGATGATTCTGAATGAGGCCATGCAGGGTGTAGTGGATGATGAACTCTCTATTGGACCATGTACTCATACATTGAAAGAGACTACTATATTGTGAGTCTGTCCTGCTGCAGTGTTTCTCGTCACTAGTCAGCCACCTGTGCCTGTCTCTGTAATCCCCTTTAAAGAGTATCCACTCCTCCCTGTCTCTGTGGTCCCCTTTAAAGAGTATCCACTCCTCCCTGTCTCTGTGGTCCCCTTTAAAGAGTATCCACTACTCCCTGTCTCTGTGGTCCCCTTTAAAGAGTATCCACTCCTCCCTGTCTCTGTGGTCCCCTTTAAAGAGTCTCCACTCCTCCCTGTCTCTGTGGTCCCCTGTAAAGAGTCTCCACTCCTCCCTGTCTCTGTGGTCCCCTTTAAAGAGTATCCACTCCTCCCTGTCTCTGTGATCCCCTTTAAAGAGTCTCCACTCCTCCCTGTCTCTGTAGTCCCCTTTAAAGAGTCTCCACTCCTCCCTGTCTCTGTGGTCCCCTTTAAAGAGTCTCCACTCCTCCCTGTCTCTGTAGTCCCCTTTAAAGAGTCTCCACTCCTCCATGTCTCTGTGGTCCCCTTTAAAGAGTCTCCACTCCTCCCTGTCTCTGTGGTCCCCTTTAAATAGTCTCCACTCCTCCCTGTCTCTGTGGTCCCCTTTAAAGAGTCTCCACTCCTCCCTGTCTTTGTAGTCCCCTAGAGTCTCCACTGCTACCTGTCTCTGTTGTCCCCTTTAAAGAGTCTCCACTCTTCCCTGTCTCTGTGGTCCCCTTTAAAGAGTCTCCACTCCTCCCTGTCTCTGTAGTCCCCTTTAAAGAGTCTCCACTCCTCCGTGTCTCTGTGGTCCCCTTTAAAGAGTCTCCACTCCTCCCTGTCTTTGTAGTCCCCTAGAGTCTCCACTCCTACCTGTCTCTGTTGTCCCCTTTAAAGAGTCTCCACTCTTCCCTGTCTCTGTGGTCCCCTTTAAAGACTCTCCACTCCTACCTGTCTCTGTAGTCCCCTTTAAAGAGTCTCCACTCCTCCCTGTCTCTGTGGTCCCCTTTAAAGACTCTCCACTCCTACCTGTCTCTGTAGTCCCCTTTAAATAGTCTCCACTCCTCCCTGTCTCTGTGGTCCCCTGTAAAGAGTCTCCATTCCTCCCTGTCTCTGTAGTCCCCTTTAAAGAGTCTCCACTCCTCACTGTCTCTGTGGTCCCCTTTAAAGAGTCTCCACTCCTCCCTGTCTTTGTAGTCCCCTAGAGTCTCCACTCCTACCTGTCTCTGTTGACCCCTTTAAAGAGTCTCCACTCTTCCCTGTCTCTGTGGTCCCCTTTAAAGATTCTCCACTCCTACCTGTCTCTGTAGTCCCCTTTAAAGAGTCTCCACTCTTCCCTGTCTCTGTGGTCCCCTTTAAAGACTTTCCACTCCTACCTGTCTCTGTAGTCCCCTTTAAAGAGTATCCACTCCTCCCTGTCTCTGTAGTCCCCTTTAAAGAGTCTCCACTCCTCCCTGTCTCTGTAGTCCCCTTTAAATAGTTTTCACTCCTCCCTGTCTCTGTGGTCCCCTGTAAAGAGTCTCCACTCCTCCCTGTCTCTGTAGTCCCCTTTAAATAATCTCCACTCCTCACTGTCTCTGTGGTCCCCTTTAAAGAGTCTCCACTCCTCCCTGTCTTTGTAGTCCCCTAGAGTCTCCACTCCTACCTGTCTCTGTTCTCCCCTTTAAAGAGTCTCCACTCTTCCCTGTCTCTGTGGTCCCCTTTAAAGAGTCTCCACTCCTACCTGTCTCTGTAGTCCTTTTTAAAGAGTCTCCACTCTTCCCTGTCTCTGTGGTCCCCTTTAAAGACTCTCCACTCCTACCTGTCTCTGTAGTCCCCTTTAAAGAGTCTCCACTCCTCCCTGTCTCTGTAGTCCCCTTTAAATAGTCTCCACTCCTCCCTGTCTCTGTAGTCCCCTTTAAATAGTCTTCACTCCTCCCTGTCTCTGTGGTCCCCTGTAAAGAGTCTCCACTCCTCCCTGTCTCTGTAGTCCCCTTTAAATAATATTCACTCCTCACTGTCTCTGTGGTCCCCTTTAAAGAGTCTCCACTCCTCCCTGTCTTTGTAGTCCCATAGAGTCTCCACTCCTACCTGTCTCTGTTGTCCCCTTTAAAGAGTCTCCACTCTTCCCTGTCTCTGTGGTCCCCTTTAAAGAGTCTCCACTCTTCCCTGTCTCTGTGGTCCCCTTTAAAGACTCTCCACTCCTACCTGTCCCTGTAGTCCCCTTTAAAGAGTCTCCACTCCTCCCTGTCTCTGTGGTCCCCTTTAAAGACTCTCCACTCCTACCTGTCTCTGTAGTCCCCTTTTAGGAGTCTCCACTCCTCCCTGTCTCTGTAGTCCCCTTTAAAGACTCTCCACTCCTACCTGTCTCTGTTGTCCCCTTTAAAGAGTCTCCACTCCTCCCTGTCTCTGTAGTCCCCTTTAAAGACTCTCCACTCCTACCTGTCTTTGTAGTCCCCTTTAAAGAGTCTCCACTCCTACCTGTCTCTGTAGTCCCCTTTTAGGAGTCTCCACTCCTACCTGTCTCTGTAGTCCCCTTTTAGGAGTCTCCACTCCTCCCTGTCTCTGTAGTCCCCTTTAAAGACTCTCCACTCCTCCCTGTCTCTGTAGTCCCCTTTTAGGAGTCTCCACTCCTCCCTGTCTCTGACTCATGTATGTGTTAATGGCATGTATGTGTTCTGTCGCTGTCTCCTTCTCTGACCCTCTCTATGTCTCTTTCTCTGTCCCTGTCCCTGTTTATGTCTCTGTCCCTATCTCTGTCCCTCTCTCTGTCTCTTTGTCTGTCTATCTCTGTGTATGTGTCTATGGCCTTTCTGTTCTCAGTCTCTGTGTTGGTTTCTGTCTCTGTGTATGTCCCTCTCTGTGTCTACGGCCTGTATGTTATCAGTGCCTGTCTCTGTGTCCATCTCTATGTCTGCCTCTGTCACTGTGTCCATCTATGTGTCTGTCTCTATCCCTATGTGTCTCAGTCTCTCTCTCTCTCTCTCTCTCTCTCTCTCTCTCTCTGTCTGTCTGTCTTTGTGGTCCCCCAGTAAACTGTCTGTATTTCAGTGTCTGTTTGCGTCCCCCCTGCCGTTTTCTATAACCCTCCTATATAGCATCTGTACTCAGCTCCATGTCTGTGTCCAAGCCGTCTGTCTGCTCTCAGCCTCCTGTTCCTATATCTATCAGACAGTCATCTGACCTGAGTTAGTGGATTTGGTTTCGGGTCACACAGGTCACTGACCTGAGAATAACATAGTGTAAATTGCCTAGGGACCAAACGGATTCATGTATCTGAGAGACACCCACTAACTGACATAGCTGTAGACTGGGACTGTAAAAAGATTACGGAGAACTTTGACTTGGGAAAGTGTTCAAGGGTGTTTATTTCTGTTTGTGACCAACCAGACATGGGTCAAATCAATCTAAAATAATAAAAAGTACTTTGTACGTGTTTTAATTTATTTTGCACTTTTGAGACTATTCCATTGCTTCCGTTGCTTCTATTGTAAAACTAAATTAAGTATTTGAAAGTATTTCCACCCAGATGACGTAGAACGCTATGCGAGGGGTTGTGACTACTAGTGGGGGGAAAAGGTTAAGAGCAGCAGACTTCCACTTTGTTTTTCTGATGGGGCTCAAGAATTCCACAGGAACCTTTCCTTTATGGACAACACAGGACATAGCTCCGGAGGAGGGTCTGGAGGGGATTGGAGGGGAGGGGGACAAGGTTCTCTTTCAGCCCAGTCTGGGAGAACAGGTGACGAGAGAGGACTAGTCATCTGATCCCTCTGTACCTCCTGTCTTGTCATGGGAAAGTGGAAAAGAGGGAAGGATAGAGAGAGGGAAGGAGGGGGAAGAGATGAAGAGACAGAAGGAAATAAGAAAAAATTGGAGAGAGAGAGAGAGAGAGAGAGAGAGAGAGAGAGAGAGAGAGAGAGAGAGAGAGAGAGAGAGAGAGAGGAAAGGAGAGAGAGACAGAGAGAGTCAGAGTTAGAGAGAGACAGAGGGAGACAGAGGAGAGAGAGACAGAGGAAGGAAAGGAGAGAGAGACAGAGAGAGAGAGAGAGAGAGAGAGAGAGAGAGAGAGAGAGAGAGAGAGAGAGAGAGAGAGAGAGAGAGAGAGAGAGAGAGAGAGAGGAAAGGAGAGAGAGATAGAGAGAGTCAGAGTTAGAGAGAGACAGAGGGAGACAGGGAGGAAAGGAGAGAGACAGAGAGAGACAGAGACGGAGGGAGGAAAGGAGAGAGAGACAGAGAGAGACAGAGGAGAGAGAGACAGAGGAAGGAAAGGAGAGAGAGACAGAGAGAGACAGAGAGAGAGAGAGAGAGAGAGAGAGAGAGAGAGAGAGAGAGTAAATGAGAGAGAGACAGAGAGAGTCAGAGTCAGAGAGAGACAGAGGGAGACAGGGAGGAAAGGAGAGAGAGACAGAGAGTTAGAGAAAGACAGAGGGAGACAGAGGAGAGAGAGACAGAGGAAGGAAAGGAGAGACAGAGAGAGACAGAGAGAGAGAGAGAGAGAGAGAGAGAGAGAGAGAGAGAGAGAGAGAGAGAGAGAGAGAGAGAGAGGCAGAGAGAGTCAGAGTCAGAGAGAGACAGAGGGAGACAGAGGGAGGAAAGGAGAGAGAGACAGAGAGTTAGAGAGAGACAGAGGGAGACAGAGGGAGGAGTAAGTGTATCCCCTCCTCCCACACCCAAGCCCCATGTAACCCATAAAGCAGTCATAGAGCATGCCCAGTCCACATCACCTCAGCTACGTAAATCATTCCACAGACACAGATGGAATAGGAGTTGTAGTACGATGACTAAATCTAACAGAACTCAGATGGCGTAGGACTTGTCAGATTAGGCAACGTTTTGCAGATTAGGCAATGTTTGTCTGTTTCTGATTTTCAGACAGCGTCTGCCATTCGTACTATACTGGATATAATAAATTGTATGTAGGCTTATGTGTATAAATATATTTACATAATATCAAAAAGTCACCATTATTAGTCAGTTGTACAACCGAATGCCTTCAACTGAAATGTGTCTTCTGCATTTAACCCAACCCCTCTGAATCAGAGAGGTGCGGGGGGGATGCCTTAATCGACATCCACATTAACCCTCCGGTTAAGAGTCCAACACTCTAACCACTAGGCTACCTGCCGCCCTCTAATATGAATAAGTGACTACACAAAAATAGTTTGATAAATCAATCGGTTGATAACAAACAACTTTCCTGAACTGAGTGATATCCTTTATTTAACTAGGCAAGTCAGTTAAGAAGGAATTCTTATTTACAATGACGGTCTACACCGGCCAAACTACGAAGACGATGGGCCAAATGTGCGCCACCCTATGGGACTCCCAATCACAGCCGGTTGTGATACGGTCTGGATTTGAACCAGGTTGTCGGTAGTGACGCCTTTAGCACTGAGATGCAGTGTCTTAGACAGCTGTGCCACTTTTATATAATGCCAAATTTAAGAGTTACTATTTCTTTCCCGCTAGCTGTTAGTATGCGTAAATGAAATTCTGTGTTTTAGTGTTGGGCTCTGGAGTCAATGAGTGGAATGAAATGTGTGCTGTTTTGGTCGTTCAGTCCAGTGGAAAGTTTGAGCTTGGAATCCTCATTCTCCATCTCCGTGGTGATATGTTGTGCAGATGTGAACTAAAGAATAGCTTTTCATCTCTTACAGCAGCAGCAACAGAAGTCCTCTGGGTGAGATCCACCATCTCAGACTGGGCCTGACACACACACAGACACACAGACAGACACACACACACACACACACACAAACAGATAGACACTCAGACGCATGATCTCACCCAGACAGACCGAAAGACAGACATCCACACTAATGTCTGCCTTTTTCTCTCTCTCTCTCTCTCTCTCTCTCTCTCTCTCTCTCTCTCTCTCTCTCTCTCTCTCTCTCTCTTTCGCTCCATCCCTCTCAAAGCCCACACATAGATACATTCACACACACACACACACACACACACACACTCACTCACTCACATTCAGACAACTAGAATAACACGAGGTCAGTAATAAGAATCATAAACACACAACCCCAACCTATCATATAACAGGCAGAGAGGGAGGGGGAGGGGCCGGGATTGAGTGGTTCCACTTGGTCCCAAACGGAACCCTATTTGGGACCAAGGGCTCATACTATTCTGGTTAAAACTAGTGCACTATGCATTGTGCCGTTTTGGGAAGCACCCCTAGAATGTATATTACATTGGTATTAGCGGCTGGAAAGTTAACCGGAAAATTTGACATGGATTCAATTGCATGTTCCTTATGATCCTGTTCCACAGTAGTCAGCAAGAAGACATGCTGAGCTCCATTTTACTGAGGGGAACATTTCTCCTGGATTGCTTTCTTTGTTTTTAAGGATCCACTATGCCATTTTCTGGTTGTTCAAATTCTAATAGTTTGCCTAATATTCAGTTTATGTGACCTTTAGAGTTAGACTTATAACTGGAATTTTTCTTGAAGGGACCTAATTTGTTGAAGTACACTAACAGTATAGAACGTTGCCTAAGGAAAGAAGTCAACATTTTTGCTGTTGAAGTGAAGAGCACCGTTACAGATTCACTAGGTCCTTCTTTGCAGCACTGGACCATTTGACTGGACAATAATTAAGATAAGATAAAACTAGGGCCTGCAGGACTTGTTTTTCGCAATATGGCGTCCAAAAAGCAACCATTGAAATCTATATTATTTGACCATGACAGTTTACAATCTAAGGTAACACCAAGTAATTTAGTCTCCTCAACTTGTTCAACAGCATTACCAGATTCAGCTGAGGTCTAGAACTTATGGAATGATTTGTACCAAATACAATGCTCTTAGTTCGATAGACGTTCCGGAACAGGCACAAAAACTTCTACAGCTGCACCATCGAGAGCATCCTGACCGGTTGCATCACTGCCTGTTATGGCAACTGCTCGGCATCCGGCCGCAAGGCACTACAGAGGGTAGTGCGAACGGCCCAGTACATCACTTCCTGCCATCCAGGACCTCTATACTAGGCGTTGTCAGAGGAAGGCCCAAAAAATTGTCAAAGACTCCAGTCACCCTAGTCATAGACTGTTCTCTCTGCTACTGCATGGAAGCGGTACCGGAGCGCAAAGTTTAGGTCCAAAAGGCTCTGTAACAGCTTCTACCCCCAAGCCATAAAACTGCTGAACACTTATTAAAATGAGTAAAATTACTATTTGCATAGTAATTTTCTTCAACAAAGAGGAAGCAAAAGATATTCTACAAACACCCCACATGTCCGACATCCACGCTATTTACAAGAGGAAGCGACGCAGGTACAGAGGGAAAAGAGCCGGGTGCCTGGTCAGGACCCGGAGAAGGCGATTGGGAAAGCTGCCGCTACCGTCAATACTACTCGCCAACGTGCAATCATTAGACAATAAATTAGACGAGGTACGATAACGAATATCCTACCAACGGGACTTTAAAAACTGCAACATCCTATGTTTCACGGAATTGTGGCTATGGATATTCAGCTAGCGGGATATACGCTGCACCGGCAGGATAGAACAGCACACTCCGGTAAGACGAGGGGGGGGCGGTCTGTGCATATGTGCAACAGCTGGTGCACGAAATCTAAGGAAGTCTCTAGTTTTTGCTCGCCTGAAGTAGAGTATATTGTGATAAATTGCAGGCCACACTACTTGCCTAGAGAGTTTTCAGCTATACTTTTCGTGGCTGTTTATTTACCACCACAGACGGATGCTGGCACTAAGACCGCACTCAGTCAGCTGTATGAGGAAATAAGCAAACAGGAAACCAGTCACCCAGAGGCGGCGCTCCTAGTGGCTGGAGACTTTAATGCAGCGAAACTTAAATCAGTTCTACCAAATCTCCAATCAACATGTTAAATGTGCAGAAGGAAAAAAAAATCTAGATCACCTGTACTCTACACACAGAGACGCGTACAAAGCTCTCCCTCGCCCTCCATTTGGTAAATCCGACCATAATTCTGTCCTCCTGATTCCTGCTTACAAGCAAAAATTAAAGCATGAAGCACCAGTGACTTGGTCTATAAAAAAGTGGTCAGATGAAGCAGATGCTAAACTACAGGACTGTTTTGCTATCACAGACTGGAACATGTTCAGGGATTCCTCCGATGGCATTGAGGAGTACACCACATCAGTCACTGGCTTTATCAATAAGTGCATCGAGGACGTCGTCCCCACACTGACTGTACGTACATACCCAATCAGAAGCCATGGATGACAGGCAACATTCGCACTGAGCTAAAGGGTAGAGCTGCCGCTTTCAAGGTGCGGGACTCTAACTCGGAAGCTTACAATAAATCCTGCTATGCAACAAACCATAAAACAGGCAAAGAGTCAATACAGGGCCAAGATTGAATCATACTACATCGGCTCTGACGCTCGTCTTATGTGGCAGGGCTTGCAAACTATTACAGACTACAAAAGGAAGCACAGCCAAGAGCTGCCCAGTGACACGAGCCTACCAGACGAGCTAAATCACTTCTATGCTCACTTCGAGGCAAGCAACACTGAGGCATGCATGAGAGCATCAGCTGTTCCAGACGACTGTGTGATCACGCTCTCCGCCAGACGGATTACCAGGACGTGTTCTCCGTGCATGTGCTGACCAACTGGCAGGTGTCTTCACTGACATTTTCAACATGTCCCTGATTGAGTCTGTGATACCAACATGCTTCAAGCAGACCACCATAGTCCCTGTGCCCAAGAACACAAAGGCAAACTGCCTAAATGACTACAGACCCGTAGCACTCACGTCCGTAGCCATGAAGTGCTTTGAAAGGTTGGTAATGGCTCACATCAACAACATTATCCCAGAAACCCTAGACCCCCTCCAATTTGCATACCGCCCAAACAGATCAACAGATGATGCAATCTCTATTGCACTCCTCACTGCCCTTTCCCACCTGGACAAAAGGAACACTTATGTGAGAATGCTATTCATTGACTACAACTCAGCGTTCAACACCATAGTATTCTCAAAGCTCATCACTAAGCTAAGGATCCTGGGACTAAACACCTCCGTCTGCAACTGGATCCTGGACTTCCTGACGGGCCGCCCCCAGGTGGTGAGGGTAGGTAGCAACACATCTGCCACGCTGATCCTCAACACAGGAGCTCCGCAGGGGTGCGTGCTCAGTCCCCTCCTGTACTCCCTGTTCACCCACGACTGCATGGCCAGGCACGACTCCAACACCATAATTAAGTTTGCAGACGACACAACAGTGGTAGGCCTGATCACCGACAACGACGAGACAGCCTATAGGGAGGAGGTCAGAGACATGGCCGTGTGGTGCCAGGACAACAACCTCACCCTCAATGTAACCAAGACTAAGGAGATGATTGTGGACTACAGGAAAAGGAGGACCGAGCACGCCCCCATTCTCATCGATGGGGCTGTAGTGGAGCAGGTTGAGAGCTTCAAGTTCCTTGGTGTCCACATCAACAACAAGCTAGAATAGTCCAAACACACCAAGACAGTCGTGAAGAGGGCACGACAAAGCCTATTCCACCTCAGGAGACAAAAAAGATTTGGCATGGGTCCTGAGATCCTCAAAAGGTTCTACAGCTGAAACATCGAGAGCGTCCTGACTGGTTGCATCACTGCCTGGTACAGCAATTGCTCCGCCTCCGACCGCAAGGCACTACAGAGGGTAGTGCGTACGGCCCAGTACATCACTGGGGCTAAGCTGCCTGCCATCCAGGACCTCTACACCAGGCGGTGTCATAGGAAGGCCCTAAAAATTGTCAAAGACCCCAGCCACCCCAGTCATAGACTGTTCTCTCTACTATCGCATGGCAAGCGGTACCGGAGTGCCAAGTCTAGGACAAAAAGGCTTCTCAACAGTTTTTACCCCCAAGCCATAAGACTCCGGAACAGGTAATCAAATGGTTATCCGGACTTTTCGCATTGTGTGCCCCCCCAACCCCAAACCCCTCTTTTACCCTGCTGCTACTCTCTGTTTATCATATATGCGTAGTCACTTTAACTATACATTAATGTACATACTACCTAGTGTTTATTAACAGTCAGTGGCAAAAGACAACCCCCAGTGTTAATGTTAATAACCAGAGTTATTGTTGTACACTATGGAGAGTAAAACAGTCCCATCAAAACTACATTATCATATTTCCCAGCATGCTATGCAGGTAGATTTTTTTTTCAGGATAGTTTTTTAATATCCGTGTTTTTTGTATGTATATTGAATGACAAATCTTCGGCTACACAAGGATGAAAAGCATACCTTTTTTTTCTAAACTAATCCAATCTGTAAATTTGATTTATTGTACCCGTAACTGAAATGGTTCATTCTCGTTACATTGTCTCCTATACTGAAGTTCCTGAGCCTGGCGGTCATTCTCAACACAGGTTTTGGGTGAAGAAAAAAAGCCCAGCTATTGGATAGTCAAACTCTGGCTGGATCCAAAATAGGAATTACACGTCACTTTGCAAGCCAGCATAATGTGACCTGCAGGGCTGACGTGGCCTGTAATTTATAAACCAGCATTTTCTTAAAACCACAATGCTTGGGTAAATCTAGGCCATCAAGTTAAGGCCATATTATATATGTAATGTATCATCATAGAGTAATATTTTTTTAATGAAAACATTCACCTACTTACTCATTTGGTGAAAGCCACAGATCTTGAAAAGGAAAGAATTCAACAACCATGTCTATGTCACTAATAAACACAGTCACGGGTGGAAACAAACGAACAAAATAACACTATGGAGAGTAGAATGTCATTATAAATCAGATTTTTTAACACTTTGTAGAGTGTGGACCATATGTTATAGGAGGTAGTGTTAAAATTAAGTGTCGATTTAACACTACCAAATGTACTGTGTAGTATGACCCTCGTTAGAGCGTCTACAGATGGACAATCCCAACTATCCAAATAAAGTGCGACCAAAATTTGAAAAGATACATTGAACATCTATCAGTCGAATCACAGTATAAAAAGCACGTGAGCTGGTTATACTCTTTATACGCCATTTTCTGGTGTTTTGTGGTGGAAAACTGAGCGGGGTCGAGCAGAACAGGACAAAATTCATAAAAGGCACTCGCACATCTGAGCAATCTCTTTTTGCAGGTGCCTGGTAACAATTGGACAAGATGAGGTTAAAAAAGGAAACCGCACACTGCTCTTGATAGTATCTTTAATAAGCTTTACGTATCGGCCACATAGATAGACAAAATATAAGTGTTTTTTTGTAGTGACCTTTCTTTTTTTTTTTTTTTTTTTTTTTTTTTTTTGTGAAACTTGCATTAAATTGCCACTTGTTACACACAATAAGCTTCCATTCCCCTTGTCACGAGGGGATTCATGGCTGATTGAAGATTAACTCATTACTTTTGGCACTTACTACTACTGTCATTTCTGAGATGGGGGTGGAGAGAAAAAAAAAAGTGTATTCTCTATAGGACAGGATGTTAAAATAAGGTGAAATAAACTTCTCAAAAGACACCGAATTGGTGGAACGACCCAGGTATGTAGCGACGCCTTTGTGTCTTTCCTGTCAGCCAGTTTAGTGCTGATCTCTCAGAAAGATCTCAACGTTTTCCGTTTTATCACTGTTGGCTGTGTGGTTCACCAGTCACTCTTTTCCAGGAGGGAGGGAGGGAGAGAGAGAGAGAGAGAGAGAGAGAGAGAGAGAGAGAGAGAGAGAGAGAGAGAGAGAGAGAGAGAGAGAGAGAGAGAGAGAGTTAAGGAAACTCAGGGCCAACCAGGAGAGAGAGGAGGAATGCAGCAGGTGTCCCACAATCCAGTGCGCTTAGACTAGAGAACACATGTGGGGGTCTCTCTCATTCTCTCCCCCTCTGCAGTTTAATTTTTCAAATACCACTTTATGGATCCCCCTACGCTCATACCAGAAGTTATTGTGCATATGCTTTAAACCAATATATCAGTTGGCATGGCTTCCACAGTTGGTGTATAGGTGTTACAGTCAGAGGGTAATATCAGGCTTTTAATTGGCTCTCCCATACAGGAACTCAGGAACGCTCCCCAGATCTCTATGGTACTACTCATCCTCCACAGCAATGTGCTAGACAGATGTCTCTCTCTCTCTCTCTCTCTCTCTCTCTCTCTCTCTCTCTCTCTCTCTCTCTCTCTCTCTCTCTCTCATCAAAGTCTGGCGGCAGACCTGTGTTTGTAGGATAGACACAATTCCCTCTCGAACACCCTCCTCTCCTTTTGAGCTGAGAATACAGATGACCCTACAACGGAACCACACTATATATAGTACGTCTCCGGTGTGTGTGTGAGTAAAAAAAGCATCTGAAATAATCAGGTCGTGTATCTAGGAGATTACAGTGAAAGGTAAATAAGGTACAGATTGATGCCACATTGTAAGGAGCACTTGTGTAAACACGCTTCACACTCATGTCTGCAGGACTTTTTTTTTTTTTTTAAACCGTGGACTGTATATTCCCAGTAAGGTCTGCCTGGTCCAAGATCCTGTCTTCTGGTTGGCTGTTCTCCCAGTGTTTGCTGTCTGCCATAACGGTAGCCAAGCGGGACCTTTCTTGTCTCTTTCTCCAAACCGCAGGCATCAGCCCACATCCTCACAGATACAGGGTTCTGGGGATAGAGAGAGATCATCAGGGTTACATTGACTCTCCTGGTAGTTATTAACTTAACTCTCAACAGAGTCATGTGCTCCCTTGAGTTAGTGTTGATAACAAGAGTGCAGTGGGGCGGGGTACTTTTAACTCCATGAAGAGTAACCAGAGACAGGGAGTTAAATCTATGGAGTTATCCACAGGTGTGGGAGGGGCCACATTGTAATATTTCCCAGCATGCTCTGTTGCAGGTAGATTTTTTTATTGTTTATTGTTTCAATATCTGTATTTTCACAAATGCATTGATTGTTTTGTGATCATATGCTACACAAAGATAAGAAACATTCATTTTTCCAAACTAATCCAATCTGTAAGTGGTTGGATTTATAGCAACCTCTAGTGAGATAGTTGTTCCAGATGACATATTACAGGTAAGTCTTCATGCAGAGAGTGTTGTTCCCTATTTTAACAGACATTCTAAATAAGTGATGTAAAAGTGCCAGATATTTATCTGCAAATTGACTTCCACTAAGGATTGGATACCAGATTGTAAATTGCCATAATGTGGATTTACACCCTTATATTACACCCTCATAACTCAAAGGTAAACTGAAAGAGAAATATACTCCTGGTAAAGGCAATTCAAATTAAATTTAATCAACTCTGGGAGAGTTGGATATTTACTCCATTTTGTGTTGGTTTAACTCCCAAAACATCGACAACATGACCAGAGTAGTTTTAACAGAAAAATGGGGGTGGGACCATATAAATGGCAAAATAGTGTTAAATCTGTCTAAGTTAGAATGTTCTACATATACTACATATGGAAAGAAAGAGAGAGTAACTTCTATTATTAATTTCTGTCCTGCATAGGATACATCTCATCATCTATAAATCTTCTGTAGTTTTCCTCTAGTCTTTCTGTAGTCTTTCTGTAGAACAGCAATTAGACCTGAGGAAACAAAGATCCTATTCTAGAGAGAGAGGGGGACATGGAGGAAGAAAGAGAGAGGGAGAGGGGGAGTTTTAGAGAGAGATAGAGGGAGGAAAGAGAAATGGGGAGTGGAGAGTAACAGAAAGGCGGGGAGAGAAGGAAAAAAAGTGAGGGAGATTGAAGGAAATGGAGGGATAGTGGCAGGGGAGAGCGGGAAGAGGCAGCGAAAGAGGTGGAGAATGAAATGGGGAGCGAAAGAGAGAGAGAGAGAGAGAGAGAGAGAGAGAGAGAGAGAGGTGGAGAATGATAGAGGGAGCGAGAGAGAGAGAGAGAGAGAGAGAGAGAGAGAAGGAGTGAGAGAGAAAGAGGTGGAGAATGAGAGAGGGATGGAGAGAGAAAGAGGAGGAGAATGAGAGAGGGAGCGAGAGAGAGAGAAAGAGGTGGAGAATGAGAGAGGGAGCGAGAGAGAAAGAGGTGGAAAATGTGAGACTAAGAGTAGTAGGCATCCCCGTTGCCACATGGACATATACTTAACCCAGTTTAAAGAACAGCCAACACCCATGAGGTTTCCCAGGTCCAAATCAGTCTCTGGTTAAGTTGAAAGGCAAGGTCCAGCAGACACTGGTCCTCAATGACTACGTGCATCTGGGAATTAGTCTCCAGTGGTAGAGGAACGCAGTGTCTGCTCCCAAATGGCACCCTAATCCCTATATAGGGTGCCACCCTAATCCCTATATAGGGTGCCATTTGGGACGTACCCAGTGTCCATGGGAGGTTCTGTCTTTACAGTACAACTAAATGCAATAGAGGGTGAGGAGAAGTCAGGGGTCAATGGGAGAAGAAGAGGTGAACGCGTTGTTGAAAGGAAGTAGCTGGGATAGGAACAGACTAGTCATTTAAAGGTGTGGGTTTGTAAAATGACAGTGTAGCAGTCTGTCAAGGATTGTTGTGAGGATGGCTGCAAAAATACGTCAATGTATATTTATAACTGTTAGAAGTCGCTCCCGCCACTTTCTCTTGTTCTTCTCTCGCACCTCTCTCTCTCTCTCTCACTCACTCACTCACTCACTCACTCACTCACTCACTCACTCACTCACACACATATATACAAACACACACAACGCCCCGTATTGCAAGCAAACTAGGCTATACTGTAGAAAGAGAGAGAGAGAGAGAGAGAGAGAGAGAGAGAGAGAGAGAGAGAGAGAGAGAGAGAGAGAGAGAGAGAGAAACCCTCTAGAATATGCAGGAAGTTACTCTTGGAGGAGTTCCACCAGCCTTGCTTCCT
Source organism: Brachymystax lenok tsinlingensis (assembly GCA_030435695.1). NCBI lineage: Eukaryota > Metazoa > Chordata > Actinopteri > Salmoniformes > Salmonidae > Brachymystax > Brachymystax lenok. Next base: position 43,315,330 of record CM059788.1, read on the forward strand.
CACCAGATTGGCTTGGAAGCTACAGATGTTCTGTGAATGTAAAACTCTCCAAACCCTCCATAGTCTTTCTGATCAAAGCTGCTTCTCCTTGAGTCACAAATGTAATGTTTGTGGAAAGATCGGAATTTGGTTTGTATGGAAACACTGTATATTCCCTTTGAAGCTGGGGGCTGTACTGTGCTTTTCTGTAAATTGTTGCTTGGTTGTGCTTGGAATCCTTGGCAGGCCTATATTCTGACCACTAGGGGTCTCTGTGTACAATCACTTCCTTACTGGGGTAGTGGTAAAGAATATACAACAGAATGCAACAGATGTTGAATTGGGTGCACATTGTTGACCTGAATGTAAAAAGGGAGGGGAACATTTTTTATCAAATTTGTACCCAGCTAGCCCATCACTGGAGTCTGGAAGGGGTCAGTAAGTTTGTTGCTTTTATGAACCCGGAAATGTGAGGGTTTTGGCTGGAACTTCTGAATGTGTGCTGAGCAATCTTATGGTTGGCACCTGAATGCCCATACCCCAGCTCTGTCCCCAACCCATACCCCAGCTCTGTCCCCAACCCATACCCCAGCTCTGTCCCCAACCTATACCCCAGCTCTGTCCCCGACCTATACCCCAGCTCTGTTCCAAACCCATACCTCAGCTCTGTCCCCAACCCATACCCCAGCTCTGTCCCCAAACCATACCCCAGCTCTGTCCCAAACCCATACCCCAGCTATGTCCCAATCCCCTACCCCAGCTATGTCCCCAAACCCATACCCCAGCTATGTCCCAATCCCCTACCCCAGCTATGTCCCCAACCCATTTTCCATCTCTGTCTAAATGTGGACTGCCACTATCACTCTGAGATAGTTCCTCTAATTTAAGTACTGTAGTCCATATCCAAAATGAATTTTAAACATAAAAACATTGTTTCCATAAAAATATGGTATCCTATTAAACCTTGTAGTTGGATGCTCATGGAAACAAAATGCTCATGGAAAATGTAGTTTCAGTCACAATTTTATTCTGACAAAACCACAGCTCATTGGAGAGGTTGATTGTGTGTGTGTTTGTTTGGGTGTGTGATGTAGTTTCCCTTACTCTAACAGAAACTATACTACGGCCAGTAAAATCATCCCAAATACAGTATTGTTGGTTGATAGACAACTTTGGATTCAGCCAACGCAGCAGCAAAACTGGGGTCATTATCAATTGTAGCCTACAAGGGTGTTTGTTTTCATGTGTTTTTAGGAGTATGAATTTTCAGGTGTTTTCAGGAGTATGTGTTTTCAGGTGTTTTCAGCAGTATGTGTTTTCAGGTGTTTTCAGCAGTATGTGTTTTCAGGTGTTTTCAGCAGTATGTGTTTTCAGAAGTATGTGTTTTCATCAAAAAGAGACCAACTCCTCAGGTCGAAATAGGAAAACTATGGATAGTAACTTATTCCTAGGTGTGTTAGGAATATTCAAATCCGAGATCAAAATACTAGCATGTGTCATCCATTCTGGTGTATTCCACTTCATGCTGATGCTGTTTGGACTCAGTTCGGCCCACAGCTGTATCCAGAAGATAATGTCCTCCATCATTGCTTTGGTTCCTGCAGTGGACTGATTTCTGCTGTGCACTCTACTTCACTTCATGCTGGTGTACATTTGGTGTCCATTTACTATGAGATTTCCATAGCTATGGTATATTGTCTATGTGGCGTACAATCTATGTGGCGTGCCAAACTGGCCTCTTGGCCAATAAACATCTATATAAACATCTATTCCAGGGCTGACTTGTATACTGGTGGGAACCTTACACAGACGGACCTTTTACATGACACTATTAGTCTCTCACACCTCACTAGATACCCTACTGCACACCCCACTAGACACCCCACTAGATACCCTACTGCACACCCCACTAGACACCCCACTGGATACAGAAATAGAATGACTAGAAGGGAAATTCCTATTCCAGTCAACATTCCGTGTGGATGGCCATATTAAGTTTACCCATGAGAGTAGCCCTGGAATCCAAATCAACCCGTAGCCCCTCCTCCCTAGGCACTCCTGTAGATCTGAAGGGATTGTATAGGCGTAAGGAATATGGCAAAATTCAACCCAGCCTATCAGAAGACAAGGTGAAGCAAGTGCTATGTTGTTTATACCTATCCAATCCCTTCAGAGCAACTGGAGTACCTAGGGAAGCGGGGCTATAGGTTGATTTCAGATTCAGCGTACTATTCAAATTGCAGTGGTCTTGAAGGCCTTTCTTTTTTTTTTACCTTTATTTAACTTTGTGTGTTCTAGGGATTCTAATTCTATGACACTGCAATAAGTCAGGTCCCCTGGATCTTTAGCACATATTCTGAAACTGGCATCCATTTCCATGTGTTCTCGGCAGCATACTGTCTCAGAACCCCTGAGCTTTTTTAGTGGAATGTACACAGCCTCAGATGCTGAGAAATGATTTGTGATAGATTGTGGATTGTGGCTTTCCATATGGAAATGTTTGAATGTAGAAATAAAATCCTATTTCAAGGTGGGTGCTTGGTGGCTTACTGAAGCAAAACGTACCACTCCTAAAGGAGAGCAACCAATATCAGAGATCTCAAAGTCAAATCAATAACATTGAAATTGAGAGAATAGTTTTTCTTGCCAACTTTTTCAGTCATCAATTAATAAATAAACAGCCAGTGGAATGAAGTAGTTTCACAAAAAGTGTTCAATAGTCAGTAACAAGTCTTTAAAATATAGCTAGAAATATATTGTTTTTATTTTCTAGAAACCTAGCTATCGTGATGGTGGGAGTTAGCTAGCTACTTTTCCCCCAGCAGTTTCAATTTAGCTCGCTATCTAGCTAACGTCAATGGCATTTACATAAACTATCAATCAGATGGTTAACTAGCAAATATATTCGTTTTCCCCCTTTTATCAAAAGCTACATGATAAAGCTAGCCAGTTGATGGTAAAGCTAGGATGAATGTCAGAGGCCAGATAGCTAATGTAAAAAGTGAGTGTCAATGCAATGGCTGGTCTGGAGTTTGTCTGAAATGTACCATTAAATTTCACATGATAAGCAAACTAATGCCTTTTCTGTGAGCCCGTACTGGGCTCACAGATAAAAGAGACAATTACCTTCAAGTAGATCATTTGGGTTTTCTTTACCTCATCCTCTCTTGCTCATGTGGGTAGCTACTTCCTGATATTTGATTGATGGAACAATCCAGCCAAGGGTTAGGCGGCTGTGATTTTGGCAGGAGTAAAATGTCCTGCCCCGCAGAGCGCAAATCAAGATTTTACTTGTAAATCTCTTCCTACAAATTTACAAAACTTTTTACAATGTGACAACAGTGACAGAACTCCAAGTGTGTGCAGATTCAAAATCAGTTAAGACAGAATGTAGTATGTTCAATACCGGAGATAAATAGCAAAGAGTGCGCCACAAGACTACAGACCCAAGGAGGAACCCAATGATAAACTACAGCTACTTGTTCATTTTTCAAAGAACAAGCCTGAAACCTTGTCTAAAGACTGTTGACATCCAGTGGAAGCCATAGGGAGCTATTATTTTCATTGTGCAATAGGAAACCATACCAATTGCATGGGGAGCTCCAAAAAGCCATTTTTACGGATGGATTTTCCTCTGGTTTTTGCCTGCCATATCAGTTCTGTTACACTCACAGACATTATTGTAACAGTTTTAGAAACTTCATGTCACGTCCTGGCCATAGAGAGCCCTCTGGGTTCTCTATGGTGTTTTAGGTCAGGACGTGACTAGGGGGGTTTCTAGTTATTTATTTCTATGTTGGTCTTGTGTATGGTTCCCAATTAGAGGCAGCTGTTATTCGTTGCCTCTAATTGGGGATCATACTTAGGTAGTCCTTTTCCCACCTGTGTTTGTGGGATATTATTTTGGTTAGTGCGTGTGAGCGCTACGTGTATTGTTATGATTAGTTGTTGCCTTTTTTGGTTTTGTATGTTCCATTTAAATAAATATGTGGAACTTCATGCACCTTGGTCCATTCATATTGAAGACAATCGTAACACTTCAAAGAGTTTTCTATCAAATACAACTAATTTTATGCATATCCTAGCTTCTGGGCCTGAGTAACAGGCATTTACTTTGGGCATGCCAGACTCTCCGAACTTCCGAACACTGCCCCCCTAGCCCGGAGAGGTTAAAGAAGACCCTCTGTGTTCAATAAACCATTAGTACAGGTCCGCCCAAATCCTACCTCTAGTTTGGATGGTGCGTCCCAACAATCTCCCCTTTCAACTGAAGTGTGCACTCCTTCACAAAACACTGTACGTATTCATAGAATAGGACAGCAACGTTTGAAACGTTCATATCATTCACAGACATAGAGTTGGTCTGTGATCTGTGGTATGTACAGTATACTTACCTTGGGTGGCTAGCGTCTCCAATAGCCTTTCAGGCATTGTGTGCATACCAAATAGCACCCTATTCCCCTATATAGTGCCCACGGGGCTCTGGTGAAAAGTAGTGCACCACAGAGGGAATAGGGTGTCATTTGGGATGAAGATATTGAGTTTTTCCATCCTTGAGATAGTACAGTGGAAAATAGTGAATTGACTTTGCTTATACTAATGGAAACCCCATGTGGTGTCCCCCCCCCTTTTTCCTACTTTTAAACTGAAGGCTGGTGATTGGTTTTGTCAGAGGGCTCTGTGAAGAAGGATGTCTACTGTAATGTAAAGGCAATGCAGCTAAGCATGGTGGAAAACTACCTATAAATGTTAGAGTTAGCGTGGTGGAAACTACCTTCCAGAAGTCAATTGTTGGTTCTGGAAACCAGCCCATCAATCTCTATAGATCTCCTTTTTTTCCTGGACAAAAAAAAACTCAAATGGAGAGTGAGAGAGTAAGAGTACTCTACTGTATGTATCAAGAATGTCAGAGTGAGATCGCTGATCTAGGATCAGATTCTTCCTGTCCAAATATAATCTTATTCATTAGAATCTAAAAGTCAAAACTGTTCCCCTCATACTCTGAGATGCTTAATGAATACGGTCATGTACTTATTATTGTTTTTGAAATCAAAATGTAGGTCCAGAAAACCGTGTCCAGAAATGTTCACGAAAACTTCTTGTAAGTTGTTACTATTTAACTACCCGTTCTCTGTCAAGTTAAACACATCTAATAGATCCTCCATCCTAACATTTCTCACAGATCTAAGGTCTTACGTTCTCTTCTCAAGCGTGGAAACATTGAAACGATATTGTAGTGGAAGAAACACTGATTCCTTCAATGAAACTAGAACAAAACAGGGTCATTCATATTTTATGCGTCCCAAACAGTACCCTATTCAATATATAAGGAGTAGGATACCATTTAAGACGCAGCCCCATTGTCCTCCCTATTGAGGGTGATATGATTATAGTACACATAATCTACTTCATGTGTTTTTCCAAACCCCCGGCCAGAACTGTCTCTTTGCTCTTCACTGTGAATGTACAGGCGCTATCGAGGAACCAGGCCAATACGGTTTCACTGTGAATGTACAGGCGTTATCGAGGAACCAGGCCAATACGGTTTCACTGTGAGTGTACAGGCGTTATCGAGGAACCAGGCCAATACGGTTTTGCTGTGAGTGTACAGGCGTTATCGAGGAACCAGGCCAATACGGTTTTGCTGTGAGTGTACAGGCGTTATCGAGGAACCAGGCCAATACGGTTTCACTGTGAGTGTACAGGCGTTATCGAGGAACCAGGCCAATACGGTTTCGCTGTGAGTGTACAGGCGTTATCGAGGAACCAGGCCAATACGGTTTTGCTGTGAGTGTACAGGCGTTATCGAGGAACCAGGCCAATACGGTTTTGCTGTGAGTGTACAGGCGTTATCGAGGAACCAGGCCAATACGGTTTCGCTGTGAATGTACAGGCGTTATCGAGGAACCAGGCCAATACGGTTTCACTGTGAGTGTACAGGCGCTATCGAGGAACCAGGCCAATATGTTTTCCATTTGGGCTGCTGCCTCTTTTGTTGTGAGGTACAGTGACATCCCCCAATGTCCCCAGCATTTCAACAACAGGCAAACAATAAACAATATAGTATACAGAGTTCTTTGTGTTTTAGATACTAAATTTAAGATAACAAAATGAATGGAAAAAGTTTAGAGTAACATTATAGTAACAATAAGAAATTATTTTTGAAATGTAGCTACCAATAACTTGGAAGATGAGACGATTTATACGGGTTCTTGACAAAAGCCAACAGCAACAAGGAAAAGTCCTGGAAATACTTACAAAGGAAAAATTGTGTTTTCTTAATAACTGGATCCTTGCAGTGCTGTGTTTTGCAAAGCATTTCGAGGACATGAAAAAGCAAGAAAATAAGTACTTCTGAAGGTTAGAATTTAGATTGAAATTTCTAATATATAGGTCAGTAGACTCCCTCGGACCGGGCCGGACCAGACCGGACCAGAGCAGACCACTCTCTTTTACCAAGGCACTACAGCATGGTGTCTTGCTCTCCCCTTCAGATTATAGTGGCTGGTTAGATGGCTAGCTGGGATAACAGTATTTCCGTAGATCTCCTTGTTTAGTCTGTGGATATTCCCTGGTAAGGGGACAGATGATGATAAAGGGACAGTTGGATGTGAGTTACAGAGAGTAAGGAGTAATAACTTACCTACATGAGCTGGGGCTGGGGTAGGGGCAAGGGACATATAAAGAGTTCCTGTAACTTACCTATAGGGTCAGGGATAGGGGCAAGGGACACATAAAGAGTTCCTGTAACTTACCTATAGGGTCAGGGATAGGGGCAAGGGACATATAAAGAGTTCCTGTAACTTACCTATTGGGTCAGGGGTAGGGGCAAGGGACACATAAAGAGTTCCTGTAACTTACCTATAGGGTCTGGGGTAGGGGCAAGGGACATATAAAGAGTAGTTCCTGTATCTTACCTACATGAGCTGGGGCTGGGGTAGGGGCAAGGGACATATAAAGAGTTACTGTATTTTACCTATAGGGTGAGGGATAGGGGCAAGGGACATATAAAGACTTACTGTATTTTACCTATAGGGTCAGGGATAGGGGCAAGGGACATATAAAGAGTTCCTGTAACTTACCTATAGGAGTTCCAGTGTGTACTGTATATATATTCATATATCATTTATTTTATTTTTTACAGAAGTTACCTTACATTCCAATATTTTTGTGAATGTCTACCTGATCAGGAATTCTCTGCGTCCTATCCTGGCCAGACAGGCCACATGATCAGGAAAAACTCTAGGTCCTCTCTATACCAAAGTATATAGCAACACGTCAATCTATACATCCTTATTAAATCGTTGATTGTCCCACCAGTAAACCAACAAGATTTTTATTTGATGCTGAACGCTTGTTTTCTGTTTGTGAATATTAATTGACTATGGCAGCCTTTTGTGAATACACACTCTAAGTAGAATCTGGGGGTAATTAAATCGATAAAACAGATTTATGACATAGTGAGATTGAAAACTCTCTTTAATGAGTCATTAAATCCTCTTTTGGCAGAGTGCAGGCTATGATGTCAGATTTATAACCGTGTGCAGTGCACACACCAAGAATCTTGTAAAGAAACAATTGTTATTCACTTGAGTTCTCTAAACAAAAGCTTTCTCACAGCGTATTAATGATGACAAAGAGATCCTCCCAAACCGCAGTAAAGACTAGTAATGAGGAACATCCATGGAATCTACAACCGCAGCAACTCCCATACAATCATGATTTCAACACAGAGGAGAGGAGGGAAATCACTTTTTATTGTGTATTGCAACTTGACTTCACTTAACTTGACTCTAATCCAAACTAAACTAAATGTAATTTAACTCCTATTCAGCTATTAACTTACAGTAATGATTTCAACACATCAGAAAAGACAAACTATTAGTGTGTTCAGTCAAGAGGCCGTTGGAAAATTGCTATTTTGTTATCTGATATCATGATATCCTTCTGTGGTTTTTAATGGTGAACTGGAACTTGAGTGTCTGAACCATGACCATTTGACTCATAGGTTTTCATCTATTTTTCCTAAGAGTCAAAAGACAAAGAAACACTTGAGACCTAAACAGACCTACACTAAACAGACATACACTAAACAGACCTACACTAAACACACCTACACTAAACAGACCTACACTTAACATAACTACACTAAACAGACATACACTTAACAGACCTACACTTAACAGACCTACACAAAACAGACCTACACTAAACAGACCTACACCAAACAGACCTACACCCAACATACCTACACTAAACAGACCTACACTAAACAGACCTACACTAAACAGACCTACACCAAACAGACCTACACTAAACACACCTACACTAAACAGACCCACAATTAACAGACCCACACTTAACAGACCTACACTTAACAGACCTACACTAAACACACCTACACTTAACAGACCTACACTAAACAGACCTACACTAAACAGACCTACACTAAACAGACCTACACTTAACAGACCTACACCAAACAGACCTACACCAAACAGACCTACACCTAACAGACCTACAGTGATGGAAAAAAGTATTTGATCCCCTGCTGATTTTGTACGTTTGCCCACTGACAAAGAAATGATCAGTCTATAATTTTAATGGTAGGTTTATTTGAACAGTGAGAGACAGAATAACAACAAAACAATCCAGAAAAACGCACGTGAAAAATGTTATAAATGGAATTGCATTTTAATGAGGGAAATAAGTATTTGACCCCTCTGCAAAACATGACTTAGTACTTGGTGGAAAAACCCTGGTTGGCAATCACAGAGGTCAGACGTTTCTTGTAGTTGGCCACCAGGTTTGCACACATCTCAGATGGGATTTTGTCCCACTCCTCTTTGCAGATCTTCTCCAAGTCATTAAGGTTTCGAGGCTGATGTTTGGCAACTCAAACCTTCAGCTCCCTCCACAGATTTTCTATGGGATTATGGTCTGGAGACTGGCTAGGCCACTCCAGGACCTTAATGTGCTTCTTCTTGAGCCACTCCTTTGTTGCCTTGGCTGTGTGTTTTGGGTCATTGTCATGCTGGAATACCCATCCACGACCCATTTTCAATGCCCTGGCTGAGGGAAGGAGGTTCTCACCCAAGATTTGACGGTACATGGCCCCGTCCATCGTCCCTTTGATGCGGTGAAGTTGTCCTGTCCCCTTAGCAGAAAAACACCCCCAAAGTATGTTTCCACCTCCATGTTTGACGGTGGGCATGGTGTTCTTGGGGTCATAGGCAGCATTCCTCCTCCTCCAAACACGGCGAGTTGAGTTGATGAAAAAGAGCTCCATTTTGGTTTCATCTGACCACAACACTTTCACCCAGTTGTCCTCTGAATCATTCAGATGTTCATTGGCAAACTTCAGACGGGCATGTATATGTGCTTTCTTGAGCAGGGGGACCTTGCGGGCGCTGCAGGTTTTCAGTCCTTCACGGCGTAGTGTGTTACCAATTGTTTTCTTGGTGGTCCCAGCTGCCTTGAGATCATTGACAAGATCCTCCCGTGTAGTTCTGGGCTGATTCCTCACCGTTCTCATGATCATTGCAACTCCACAAGGTGAGATCTTGCATGGAGCCCCAGGCCGAGAGAGATTGACAGTTCTTTTGTGTTTCTTCCATTTGCGAATAATCGCACCAACTGTTGTCAGCTGCTTGGCGATGGTCTTGTAGCCCATTCCAGCCTTGTGTAGGTCTACAATCTTGTCCCTGACATCCTTGGAGAGCTCTTTGGTCTTGGCCATGGTGGAGAGTTTGGAATCTGATTGATTGCTTCTGTGGACAGGTGTCTTTTATACAGGTAACAAACTGAGATTAGGAGCTCTCCATTTAAGAGTGTGCTCCTAATCTCAGCTCGTTACCTGTATAAAAGACACCTGGGAGCCAGAAATCTTTCTTATTGAGAGGGGGTCAAATACTTATTTCCTTCATTAAAATGCAATTCCATTAATAAAATTTTTCACATGCGTTTTTCGAGATTCTTTTGTTGTTATTCTGTCTCTCACTGTTCAAATAAACCTACCATTAAAATTATAGACTGATCATTTCTTTGTCGGTGGGCAAACGTACAAAATCAGCAGGGGATCAAATACTTTTTTCCCTCACTGTACACTTAACAGACCTACACTTAACAGACTTACACTCAACAGGCCTACACTCAACAGACCTACACTCAACAGACCTACACTAAACTGACCTACACTTAACAGACCTACACTTAACAGACCTACACTCAACAGACCTACACTCAACAGACCTACACTCAACAGACCTACACTTAACAGACCTATACTAAACAGACCTACACCAAACATACCTACAACTAACAGACCTACACTTAACAGACCTACATTCAACAGACCTACACTCAACAGACCTACACTTAACAGATGTGTAGGTCTACACTAAACAGACCTACACTAAACAGACCTACACTAAACAGACCTACACTTAACAGACCTACACTAAACATACCTACACTTAACAGACCTACACTAAACATACCTACACTTAACAGACCTACACCAAACAGACCTACACTAAACAGACCTACACTAAACAGACCTACACTTAACAGACCTACACTATACAGACCTGCACTAAACAGACTTCATTTCATTGAAGTGTGTATTTACAGTGTGCACACATCCCTTTTCTTCAGGTTGTATGAAGCAGCTGGTAGCACACACACACACACACACGCACACACACGTGCACACGCACACGCTCACACACACACACCTCAAACAACCGTACATAATGAGCATGCCCAGACACACACACATTCCTCACGGTAAATTTGTGGTTTGCAATGTCTAGTATATATCCTCCACCACACACACACACACACACACACACACACACACACACACACACACACACACACACACACTGTTCTTTAAGTGGATAATTTATCTCAGCATCACAGTGTGTTTGAGGTAACATCTGCTGATGGGTAGTGAAGGGAATGTAGTCTGGGGGGGGTAATACGTATCAGAGGCTAAGTGCCTGTTAACTACAACATAGTTTTACTACCACAGGATGCTCATGAGGCTTTCATTCACTAGATACTCAGTACAGTTTTTTACAATCACTTGGGCACTAATTTCAGAACCTTGTGGTCATTTTTCAAAACTCTAGACACAAAACTCAAAACGGTCATCACTCGTAACACAGGCTGTCCAATGTTCAAAACATTGCATTGTGCGTTCATATCTTTAAAGAAACCTTTGCACTTGCAGAATCATTGGTTCAAATAACTCATTTATCATGAAATACCACAGGAACATTCATTTAGATCACCCACACACAAGATTACTTAAGAATACTACAGACACAGTGGAATCACCGAACAAAATATGACATTTATTGATGAAATACAATAAAATCACAACATAGGTTTCTTTGAATCAAAGCAAAAATAATTAGCTATGAAAAAAAAGAAAACTGTTAGAGGTCAACTGCAGTGTTCCTCACCTGGCTTACTGTAAAAACCAGAACAAAGGGTTGATTACTGTACTTCTATATTCCCATCAACCCTGTCTTGTGGATTTGGCCACAGGTTCTCATCCACATCACAATGGATGTTTTCATTAGCCAAACATCTTGGGACGAATCTTCGGGCATGGCGAATCCATGCCTGACTCTGGTCTGCCGTGATGTCATTGCATGCGTCATCCATGGCCTGGAGAAGGGTGGCTTGTTCGTGAGGGCGCCTATCATATACCTTCCACCTCCATGTGGAGAAAAAAATCCTCAATCGGGTAAAGGAAAGGAGAGTATGGGAGTAATTATAGGGTGGTAAATTGTGGATGGGCCTGAAACCATGCTGGCACCATTTGAGCATGGTGAAACCTGACATTATCCCACACAATGACATAGGTCACGCCATCAGCTCTACAGACCGGATTTAGCTCATCAAGGAAGGTTACAAGGAGAGCTGCATTATATGATCCAATACGAGGTCTGCGTCCCACCACACCATCTTCCGATATAGCCGCACACATGGTGATGTTGGCCCCACGTTGTCCAGGTAGTTGGATGGTTGCCCGCTGGCCAATGAAATTCCGACCTCTCCTCCTTGTCTTGGCCAGGTTGAAGCCTGCCTCGTCCAAAAATAGGAATTTGTGATGGTTTTCATCAGCATCCAGCTCCATCACCCTCTAAAAATACATTTTGGAAAGAGAATTACAGATTACAAGGATGTTGCATTTTGGGGGAATGTTTCACAACAGGCATCTTGAAACTGAACATACCTGAACATACTCAGTCCTCAGTGGCTTCACTCTGTCTGCATTTCTTTCAAAAGGCCCACAGTATAGCTGTTTTAGACACCTGGTGCCTTTTCAGCATGCACGCAATAGTCGGCAAACTGATGCCTTCCACATTGTTGAACATGTCGTCATTGTTCAAGATGTGCTGCCGAATTTCTGTGAGGCGAATATCATTTCTGGCCCAAACCAAATTGACCACAGCCCGCTCTTGTTGGTCAGTCAGAATTTTGCCTCTGCCTCCCCTATTTGGCCTAGTCTCAATTCTGTTAGGAAAATTACAGTAAGAACACATTTAGTCACATCACCTACTGTGTGGTACACGTTGGCATGCAGTATACGGTCATTTGACAATTGAGAGTAGCCTAATGTTTAGTGCATGCTGAAGGTTCTCATTGTGGAAAGTTCTGATGATTGAGGCCACGGTTGATCTTCTGAGGTTTGGTTGAATCATCGTAGCTGCCTCAGTCATTGTCATGCCAGGATTTACAACATGTTCTACAACTATTGTTCGGATTTCATTGGACACACTTTGTTGTTGCTGCCGCTGTCTTGGTCCGTGGCCTTGTCCTCTACCACGTTCCCCCCACACCTCTCAAACGAGGCCCACGACCACCTCTCAGAAGGGGTGCTTGTCCTCTACCACGTTCCCCCCACACCTCTCAAACGAGGCCCACGACCACCTCTCAGAAGGGGTGCTTGTCCTCTACCACGTTCCCCCCACACCTCTCAAATGAGGCCCACGACCACCTCTCAGAAGGGGTGCTTGTCCTCTACCACGTTCCCCCCACACCTCTCAAACGAGGCCCACGACCACCTCTCAGAAGGGGTGCTTGTCCCCTGCCATTCCTTTGACCACCACGTCTTCCTCGTCTTCCTCCTCCCACTGCTTGACCTCTACTGTGACCTGGATCCCCTGCCGGCCCCATGTTATCGCTATGTTGTTGTAGGTGGATACCACTCATTTCACTATATACTCGTACCACAATGTGAAATCAATCATCAGTAACGAGTTGGCAGTATTGGAAAAGCAATTACAAGGGCCTGCATACGTACACTCACCGGCCACTTTATTAGGTACACCTGCGTGTTAACGCAAATAGCCTGCTCCTTTGAACAGAAAACCACGTGGCTGCCTGCAACTCAATATATAGAGTATATAAAGTAGAGAGCTTTAGTTGTTGTTCGACCAAACATTAGAACAGGCAAGATGTGTAACTTTGACAGTGGTATGACTGTTGGTGCCACACATGGTGGTTCCAGCATCTCAGAAACAGCTGCCCTCCTGGGATTGTTACGCACTACAGTCTCTAGAGTTTACAGAGAATGGTGCGATAAACAAAACGCATTCAGTGAGCGGCAGTTCTGTGGGCAGAAACACTGTTAATGAGAGAGGTCAGAGGAGAATGTCCAGACTCATTCAATCTGACAGAAAGGCCACAAATGCTCAAATAACAGCCGTTTAAAACAGTGGTGTACAGACGGGTATCTCTTAACGTACAACACCGTGAATAATTCAGGCTGTTGTGGAGGCAAAAGGGGGTCCTACCCAGCACTAGATAGGTGTACCTAATAAAGTGAGTGTACAGTAATGTCAAATCTGAGAACATGGTCTGGAAAAGTGATAAAGAATAATGAGGAAATATTACATCCATAGATAATGTGGTCCACTTGGTTCATGTTCCACGGTAATTGGTGTCAATGGATCTCGTTATCCTGAAACTTTCATGATCTAAATATGGAATATTGTTCTTCAGTTTCCTTAGTAAAACTATGCATTAACAGTAAGAGTTCGTTCTCCTTCAGAATAAGTCTTAAAGGTTTTTACAATCACTTTGGCACTAATTTCAGAACCTTGATGTCATTTTTCAAAACTCTAGACACAAAACTCACAACCGATGATCAAAATGCACGTTTTTTAAAACTCTAACACTTTTTATACAATACACATAAATACATATACATAAAGCTAAGATAATTTGTTCATTGAACTAAAATCACCAAAATGACACAACTTAACATCAAAGTATTACCATGTCAAAATGCAATTCACACATTACACATCTGAGATGACTCTCTATTCATTTCATTACAATGATCTAACTATCAACTGATACAACTGCTCAAAATGATAAGTAGCTGTTGCATTGCAATGAAATGAACAGACAGTGTTTCACTTATCATATGGCATCACACATAACTCAGGAGCCTGCTTCATGGTTTCCAGATTACTTCTATCTACACAACACAAGAGCCCTTTAAAAAAAATTAAAAAATAAAAAGCAGGTTTCCTGTGCTTTACAGTAACTCAGCCTAGACACCCCAAAGAGCAAGTAGCCGCAGAGTAGGAAAAACTCCCTAGAAGGAAGAAATCTCATGAGGAACCGGACTCCTACTCTGGCTGCATACTGGATGTATGAGTATGTGGATGTCTAGCACAGGAGGTTGGTCGCACCTTATTTAGGGAGGACGGGCTCGTGGTAATGGCTGGAGTGGAATTGGTGGAATGGTTTTGATGCCATTCCGTTCGTTCCGTTACAGCCGTCATTATGAGCCGTCCTCCCCTCAGCAGCCTCCACTGATGTCTAAGTAGTGTAGTTTAAAGTAATGTTGTGTATCTAGTAGTGACTATACTACTGTATATAGATACTACTGTATATTTTACCAGTCACTACTATGTCTATGGCAAGTTGGAGAATTATTCAGCAAAAAAATAAGTACAAAACAAATTGTCAAGGAAAAGTGCGAAGAACAGATTAGTTTTTCTCTAAGAAACTTGAAAAGAGAATAATTGAAAGCTTTTTTAGAATGAAAACAGAGCCGCTGGTGAACAATATTTCTTAGAAGTTTATGTTTTCTGGGTTCAGCCCTGTTCAGTGTGGATACTTATTATAGAATAATTATACAATGCCATCTCGGTACTCTCTGGTGAACAAACGCTTCGGTTGTAATAATATGCTTTTCAACTATAGAGAAAAGTTTTTTTTAAACTCTAGTCGTGCTGAAAATTGTAGACTTGAGAAAGTCCTTTGAAAAACCATAATCTATAAGAAGAACTTCAGAACTGTCAGATCCGACCCTTTCATTCCGGCTGTTCTGTTCCGTCTGTACTTTCTGTCTACCGGGCTGTTCTGTTCCGTCTGTACATTCTGTCTACCGGGCTGTTCTGTTCCGTCTGTACATTCTGTCTACCGGGCTGTTCTGTTCCGTCTGTACTTTCTGTCTACCGGGCTGTTATGTTCCGTCTGTACTTTCTTTCTACCGTGATGGAAACACATCTAGTCCAACCAAAAGAGAGAGTCAGAGGTTCGGTCGTTGAGACTTATGTGTGCCAACACAGGAGGGGTCCTCAAATTTTAGTAATTCTGTTGGGCTGCAGGCCCAGCTAGCAGCATGAGCAACAGCTCTGACATTTTCCTGCTGACCAGATTATGAAAAATAACCTTGCTAGTCTTGCCTCGCCTTGCCTTGCCGACCCTCCTTTAGTGAGCCGAGGTGTACCTCTAGACACTAGCTCTGGTAAGGTGAAGAGAGGAGGGGGTGGAGGGCAGCAGGGGAGGGAGAAAAAGGAGGAGAAGAAGGAGGGTGGAGGAGGAGGAGGGGGGAATAGGGGCTTGTTGTTGGAACATCTTTTGCAGTATCGCTGAGCTAGCAGGCAGCAGACAGCAGAATGAGGTCATTCTGGGCAACGTTGGCGTTGGCGTTGGCGATGGCGTTGGCTGCCACGTTACACACTACAGATCAAACCCCCAAAAAGTAGTGCACTACATAGGGAATAGGGTGCCCTTTTGGATGCAAATACATATGTAAGGCAAGCCCTTTGCCAATGTAAGGTAGTTTGGTGAACAACGCTCACGTGATGAGGAGTGACCTTGTCTGAGACTTGAAGACTTGTGAAAGCTACCGGAGCTTTGCACTATTACCATTAATATGTCTTTCAATGTCACACCGTGGAAAACCAACTCAAGAGTAAGGGCTGCGTACTAAACGTCAACCTATTCCCTACATAGTGCACAACTTTTGGCCAGAGCCCTATGGACCATGCGCTATAGGGAATAGGGTGTCATTTGGGACAAATACCAATGTTCTACAGCTACCACCTGTGTTTCCACTCTCTGCACCTGTAAGGATTGACGCTGGAGACGAGAAGCAGGTACAGGGAGTGAACATTTAATAACCACGGACAGGAACAAAATATGGACAGCGTCTGGACAGGGGAAACGGAAACGACAACAATGCTGACACGTGGATGAAACAGAGGAAACAGACATATATAGGGAAGGCAATCAAAACGTGCAGGAGTCCTGGTGAGTCCAATGAGCAGTGATGCGCGTAATGATGGTGACAGGTGTGCTTAATGAAAGTCAGCCTGGCGCCCTCGAGCGACAGAGGGGGAGAGTGGGAGCACTGTTCCAGTGTTCTATAACTACCACCTGTCTCCACTCTCTGTTCCAGTGTTCTATAACTACCACCTGTTTCCACTCTCTGTTCCAGTGTTCTATAACTACCACCAGTTTCCACTCTCTGTTCCAGTGTTCTATAACTTCCACCTGTTTCCACTCTCTGTTCCAGTGTTCTATAACTACCACCTGTTTCCACTCTCTGTTCCAGTGTTCTATAACTACCACCTGTGTTTCCACTCTCTGTTCCAGTGTTCTATAACTACCACCTGTTTCCACTCTCTGTTCCAGTGTTCTATAACTACCACCTGTCTCCACTCTCTGTTCCAGTGTTCTATAACTACCACCTGTTTCCACTCTTTGTTCCAGTGTTCTATAACTACCACCTGTTTCCACTCTCTGTTCCAGTGTTCTATAACTACCACCTGTTTCCACTCTCTGTTCCAGTGTTCTATAACTACCACCTGTTTCCACTCTCTGTTCCAGTGTTCTATAACTACCACCTGTGTTTCCACTCTCTGTTCCAGTGTTCTATAACTACCACCTGTCTCCACTCTCTGTTCCAGTGTTCTATAACTACCACCTGTCTCCACTCTCTGTTCCAGTGTTCTATAACTACCACCTGTCTCCACTCTCTGTTCCAGTGTTCTATAACTACCACCTGTCTCCACTCTCTGTTCCAGTGTTCTATAACTACCACCTGTCTCCACTCTCTGTTCCAGTGTTCTATAACTACCACCTGTTTCCACTCTCTGTTCCAATGTTCTATAACTACCACTTGTTTCCACTCTCTGTTCCAGTGTTCTATAACTACCACCTGTCTCCACTCTCTGTTCCAGTGTTCTATAACTACCACCTGTTTCCACTCTCTGTTCCAGTGTTCTATAACTACCACCTGTTTCCACTCTCTGTTCCAGTGTTCTATAACTACCACCTGTTTCCACTCTCTGTTCCAGTGTTCTATAACTACCACCTGTTTCCACTCTCTGTTCCAGTGTTCTATAACTACCACCTGTTTCCACTCTCTGTTCCAGTGTTCTATAACTACCACCTGTCTCCACTCTCTGTTCCAGTGTTCAATAACTACCACCTGTGTTTCCACTCTCTGTTCCAGTGTTCTATAACT
The DNA here is from genome assembly GCA_030435695.1 of Brachymystax lenok tsinlingensis. NCBI lineage: Eukaryota > Metazoa > Chordata > Actinopteri > Salmoniformes > Salmonidae > Brachymystax > Brachymystax lenok. The sequence continues at coordinate 43,333,100 of CM059788.1, forward strand.
ACCACCTGTGTTTACACTCTCTGTTCCAGTGTTCTATAACTTCCACCTGTTTCCACTCTCTGTTCCAGTGTTCTATAACTACTACCTGTGTTTACACTCTCTGTTCCAGTGTTCTATAACTACCACCTGTGTTTCCACTCTCTGTTCCAGTGTTCTATAACTACCACCTGTTTCCACTCTCTGTTCCAGTGTTCTATAACTACCACCTGTTTCCACTCTCTGTTCCAGTGTTCTATAACTACCACCTGTGTTTCCACTCTCTGTTCCAGTGTTCTATAACTACCACCTGTTTCCACTCTCTGTTCCAGTGTTCTATAACTACCACCTGTCTCCACTCTCTGTTCCAGTGTTCTATAACTACCACCTGTTTCCACTCTCTGTTCCAGTGTTCTATAACTACCACCTGTTTCCACTCTCTGTTCCAGTGTTCTATAACTTCCACCTGTTTCCACTCTCTGTTCCAGTGTTCTATAACTACCACCTGTCTCCACTCTCTGTTCCAGTGTTCTATAACTACCACCTGTTTCCACTCTCTGTTCCAGTGTTCTATAACTACCACCTGTTTCCACTCTCTGTTCCAGTGTTCTATAACTACCACCTGTTTCCACTCTCTGTTCCAGTGTTCTATAACTACCACCTGTCTCCACTCTCTGTTCCAGTGTTCTATAACTACCACCTGTTTCCACTCTCTGTTCCAGTGTTCTATAACTTCCACCTGTTTCCACTCTCTGTTCCAGTGTTCTATAACTACCACCTGTCTCCACTCTCTGTTCCAGTGTTCTATAACTACCACCTGTTTCCACTCTCTGTTCCAGTGTTCTATAACTACCAGCTGTTTCCACTCTCTGTTCCAGTGTTCTATAACTTCCACCTGTTTCCACTCTCTGTTCCAGTGTTCTATAACTACCACCTGTCTCCACTCTCTGTTCCAGTGTTCTATAACTACCACCTGTTTCCACTCTCTGTTCCAGTGTTCTACAACTACCACCTGTCTCCACTCTCTGTTCCAGTGTTCTATAACTACCACCTGTTTCCACTCTCTGTTCCAGTGTTCTATAACTACCACCTGTTTCCACTCTCTGTTCCAGTGTTCTATAACTACCACCTGTGTTTACACTCTCTGTTCCAGTGTTCTATAACTACCACCTGTGTTTACACTCTCTGTTCCAGTGTTCTATAACTTCCACCTGTTTCCACTCTCTGTTCCAGTGTTCTATAACTACCACCTGTTTCCACTCTCTGTTCCAGTGTTCTATAACTACTACCTGTTTCCACTCTCTGTTCCAGTGTTCTATAACTACCACCTGTTTCCACTCTCTGTTCCAGTGTTCTATAACTACCACCTGTTTCCACTCTCTGTTCCAGTGTTCTATAACTACCACCTGTCTCCACTCTCTGTTCCAGTGTTCTATAACTACCACCTGTCTCCACTCTCTGTTCCAGTGTTCTATAACTACCACCTGTGTTTCCACTCTCTGTTCCAGTGTTCTATAACTACCACCTGTTTCCACTCTCTGTTCCAGTGTTCTATAACTACCACCTGTTTCCACTCTCTGTTCCAGTGTTCTATAACTACCACCTGTTTCCACTCTTTGTTCCAGTGTTCTATAACTACCACCTGTTTCCACTCTCTGTTCCAGTGTTCTATAACTACCACCTGTTTCCACTCTCTGTTCCAGTGTTCTATAACTACCACCTGTTTCCACTCTTTGTTCCAGTGTTCTATAACTACCACCTGTTTCCACTCTCTGTTCCAGTGTTCTATAACTACCACCTGTTTCCACTCTTTGTTCCAGTGTTCTATAGCTACCACCTTTGTCTCCGCTCTCTTTTCCAATGCTTTTTTGGCAATAACTATTTTCAGCCTTCTACTCAGCTTGCTTTCCAAAGTTTATTTATTTGAAAAGAATGTGACTTTTTTCATTTCATTTTGACTAATAAAGCTTTTCGTATCACAGTTTGGCCATCTTGTTGGGTATTTAGTCTATCCAATTTGTTTTCTAGCTTCTCATGGATTCTAGAAATGTCTGGAATATCTGGTGATGCTCCACCCCTCAGGTGTAAAATAGATTAGCAGCCAAAAACCCTCCAGCTATACATTTTAAGTAGAGGTTCATCCCTTATCTACAATCAGGTGATGACTAATAAAACTATGATGATTAAAGTTTTGGTTAAATCATGTATTTTTTAATTAGGCAGTTTACTTAGATTACTGCCATAAAAATGTATTTGATTTAATTAGATTGTAAAGAAACCCCAATAACACCAGGGGAAGGTAGACATAGATAGCCCATTGCGTTATTATAGCGTTGTTACGCATCAGTGTCTCCCCGTCTCTCCCTCCATCCATCTCCATATGACAATATGATTTCTGAAGAATAAATGATGCGACTCCTGCCTGACGCCTGCTGTAACCAAGGACCTCTGGCCAGTCTTGACTGACAGTTGATGGGCGGGACCGAAGACAACTTTTCATCCCGTGATTCGCTAAACGGAACATTTTCCTACTGTCAGTTTCCTGCTGCCGTATCCCCCTCCCCTCCCCTCCCACGCGCGGCTCTCGGGGAATCGAATGGTCTCCGTTTTTTTCCCTAAAAGCCAAAACACCTTCAGTCTAAGGGAGAGAAGAGCAGGAGAAAAAAACATTACTGTTTTGCACTCATGGCTTTGTTGTAGTAACTGAAATTACCAACACACCGTCCTTTTTCTGTATTTGTGGAAGGAAAAGGACCTACATTTTGTACTGAAAAGTCGCCGGGTTTTTTTTTGTTTGTTTTTCCTTTGAGTAGCTGAGTGAGTGACCATGGAGATGCAAAGATGGTCCACAAGGTGGAAAACGAAAAGGTGGCTGTGGGACCCCACTCTAACCACCATCGTCACTCTCACTTTCCTTCTGCAAGCCGTCAATGTCAAAGCAGGTAAGGAACGGTCGTTGGAGAACGCGTTTTCTGAACCGTTCACATGGCAAACTCTCCCTGGTGTTTCTTGGGGACAGACAGGGGGGCATCCTTGCCCCCCAGGGTTGACTTATCAAGTGATGAGAGCGCATCTATAGGGCCACTTCCACAATCACTGCGCTGTGCTTCTGAGGTCGACAGCCAACTGAAAGATACATTTTGAGCTAACTAATATCATGACATTGTCTTAAATGCATGACCTATGTGTCACCACATGCGTATCCCATGATCAAATATAAGAATGTTCCAAATAATGCCAATGCCACCCTTTTCCGTTATCTGTAACCTAAATAGCGATTTGAAATCCACCAGGTAGGCTACTTCCAAGCCTTTTCCATCGCGTCCGTGATAAACCCCAGCGGCATTCATCCAGGTGCTGTCGTCTCGTCTCCAGATCGCAGCGTGATTCCCCCAAAATAGCGTCTCGCCCGCGGTTCTGTACGTGGCATGCTGTTGTGGTAGTACACTACGCAACTAAAAGTGCGCCCAGGACGCTCTCCGGCGAATGTTTTAAAGGGTTTAGCCAGACAAATAGGCTTTGTTTGCCCCTGTGGTCCGCTAGGTGTGTGTGTGGACACGGCTATCGGGAGAAGGATTCCATATAGGGTGGAGGTAGAATTTTCACACATTGGCTATAATATCGTGTAGCCACTGGAGAGCTGCACGTTTTGGGTTGTTGTGATAGATAACGTCAGAGTATTGATATGGCTATCCCAGCTATCTTCGATGGAACCGCGTAATAGGGAAGACTTTTACGCATAAGTTTGGAGAGTTTGGTTGGCTGTACGTACAGCAGCCATAGGTGTTCGCTGGTATAAAACGGAGACTGATGTAGGATAACCTTCCGCACATGAATTATTAAGTGGAACTATATGCTGGTTTTTGAAACGTATTATACATTTTTATCTGACCGTTATGGCTAAGAAGATGTTTATATATTTTAACTGCTCTCTTCCAAATGAGAGATATGTACATATGTCAATAATAAGCTATACCACCGTGACATCCTCGATGTGCGTTTAGCATTCTTTAGCAGTTAACCCATTTTGCCTATTTTTTTGTTGTTGGGGGTATTTTTTCCTATGTGGTTCAGGATAAAAATGATTTTAAAATGATTCATAGACTCTTCAGCACAAACGGTATGAGGCACTGTTGTTCCATAAGAGAATATGCTGCTGCGTAAAGGTAGTATTGTAGCCCGTGGGGGCGATGCTCTCTCTATGATGTGGGAAGTGAAGACCATATAGTGGCCAGCAGTAGGAAACACAGTTTCTCCACTCTACCCTGGTTACCACTAAGCCCAATAAGTCTCCACTCTACCCTGGTTACCACTAAGCCCAATAAGTCTCCACTCTACCCTGGTTACCACTAAGCCCAATAAGTCTCCACTCTACCCTGGTTACTACTAAGCCCAATAAGTCTCCACTCTACCCTGGGTACTACTAAGCCCAATAAGTCTCCACTCTACCCTGGTTACTACTAAGCCCAATAAGTCTCCACTCTACCCTGGTTACTACTAAGCCCAATAAGTCTCCACTCTACCCTGGTTACTACTAAGCCCAATAAGTCTCCACTCTACCCTGGTTACTACTAAGCCCAATAAGTCTCCACTCTACCCTGGGTACTACTAAGCCCAATAAGTCTCCACTCTACCCTGGTTACTACTAAGCCCAATAAGTCTCCACTCTACCCTGGTTACTACTAAGCCCAATAAGTCTCCACTCTACCCTGGTTACTACTAAGCCCAATAAGTCTCCACTCTACCCTGGTTACTACTAAGCCCAATAAGTCTCCACTCTACCCTGGGTACCACTAAGCCCAATAAGTCTCCTCTCTACCCTGGTTACCACTAAGCCCAATAAGACTTGGAGACTTATTGGGCTTAGTGGTAACCAGGGTAGAGTGGAGAAACTGTGTTTCCTACTGCTGGCCACTATATGGTCTTCACTTCCCACAGTTCTTGGGTGATGGTCTTCCACAGCTTTAGATGATAGACAGTTCAGAAGGTTAGTATCTTATGAGGAAGGAGGGTATGAACATCTGATAGACAAGTCACGGAGCTCTTCATCGGGCACCTCATCGTCATCGATGTTGACAGCTCCTCCTCCTCCTCCGTAGGTAGGCTGGAATGCCCACTACTGAAATGTAGCACCCACCTGGGTGATGCTTCGTGGGACTGTAAAAGCCCCAGTAAAGCCACCACATCTCAGCAGTGGTCCAGAAAAGCCCCTTACAAAGCGAGCGTGTGCAAAGTGCAGTCCACTTCTCTCTCGGAGCTGTGGCAGGGGGCTTAAAAAGTGATGCTGTTGATCTGATGTTACAGCATTATTCACATCGTATTAGCGAGCTTGCTAGCTAGCCAAGCCAAATATAATCTGACTTGCATATTTTAATCAATGTAAAAAATATGCCCAGAAAGTTTCGGAATGGGTGCCATGAATCTATGGGTTTATCATTTTAACATTTTAACTTACAATTATTTGTTGATCTTTCTTGATTTGATACCACACACATTACAGTAGACTGCTGATTTCTTAGAGGGAAACGGCTTAGACTGCTGTCTGTGATGTCTGCTGATCTATAAATTGGTGCCCCCAACTTCCACTACCCAGACTGCTTTTCTTTATGTTTGGACAGTTTCAGTGTTTGGAATGTCCTGTCCACCCACCCCTCCTCCTAAACCTCCACCCACCCCTCCCTCTAATCTTCCACCCACCCCTTCCCCTAAACCTCCACCCACCCCTCCCTCTAATCCTCCACCCACCCCTCCCCCTAAACCTCCACCCACCCCTCCCTCTAATCCTCCACCCACCCCTCCCCCTAAACCTCCACCCACCCCTGCCCTCCCCCTAAACCTCCACCCACCCTCCCTCTAATCCTCCACCCACCCTCCCTCTAATCCTCCACCCACCCACCCTCCCCTAAACCTCCACCCACCCACCCCTCCTCTAAACCTCCACACACCCCTCCCTCTAATCCTTCACCCACCCCTCCCCTAAACCTCCACCCACCCACCCTCCCTCTAAACCTCCACACACCCCTCCTCTAATCCTCCACCCACCCTCCCTCTAATCCTCCACGCACCCAACCCTACCCCTAAACCTACATCCACTCCTCCCTCTAATCCTCCACCCACCCCTCCCCTTAAACCTCCACACACCCTCCCTCTAATCCTCCACACACCCCTCCCCTAAACCTCCACCCACCCCTCCCTCTAATCCTCCACCCACCCACCCTCCCCTAAACCTCCACCCACCCTCCCTCTAATCCTCCACCCACCCACCCTCCCCTAAACCTCCACCCACCCTCCCCTAATCCTCCACCCACCCCTCCCCTAAACCTCCACCCACCTCCCTCTAATCCTCCACCCACCCACCCCTCCCCTAAACCTCCACCCACCCTCCCTCTAATCCTCCACCCACCCTCCCCTAAACCTCCACCCACCCCTGCCCTCCCCTAAACCTCCACCCACCCCTCCCTCTAATCTTCCACACACCCACCCCTCCCCTAAACCTCCACCCACCCCTCCCTCTAATCCTCCACCCACCCCTCCCCTAAACCACCCACCCCTCCCTCTAATCCTCCACCCACCCCTCCCCTAAACCTCCACCCACCCCTGCCCTCCCCTAAACCTCCACCCACCCTCCCTCTAATCCTCCACCCACCCTTCCCCTAAACCTCCACACACCCTCCCTCTAATCCTTCACCCACCCCTCCCCTAAACCTCCACCCACCCACCCCTCCCTCTAAACCTCCACACACCCTCCCTCTAATCCTCCACCCACCCTCCCTCTAATCCTCCACGCACCCACCCTACCCCTAAACCTACATCCACCCCTCCCTCTAATCCTCCACCCACCCTCCCTCTAATCCTCCACCCACCCCTCCCCTAATCCTCCACGCACCCAACCCTACCCTAAACCTACATCCACCCTCCCTCTAATCCTCCACCCACCCACCCTCCCCTTAAACCTCCACACACCCTCCCTCTAATCCTCCACCCACCTCCCCTAAACCTCCACCCACCCCTCCCTCTAATCCTCCACCCACCCACCCACCCTCCCCTAAACCTCCACACACCCCTCCCTCTAATCCTCCACCCACCCACCCTCCCCTAAACCTCCACCCACCCACCCCTCCCCTAAACCTCCACCCACCCTCCCTCTAATCCTCCACCCACCCCTCCCTCTAATCCTCCACCAAAGTTAATCACGAAAGGTAAGCAAAATTTGAGCACCCCTCTTTTGTAGGAAAGCATTAGTGGAAAGAGTTTGTAATATATATTCTTCCAGATTGTGCTTTAATTTCATTCATTTTAATACTGTGAAGATGATACTTTACCTTTATGGCTTTATCCAAATTGTATTTTAACACTGAGCAATCATAGCAATCCAACACCGAAAGTGTCCAAAGAAACAACCGAAGGCAGAGTCAATGGTTTTCCCTTCTGTTTGGGTTAGTTGAGTGCTGTGTTGCTGCTGTGGTAAACATCTTGTATTAAACGTCTCTACCAGATGTGCATTTCAAATGGCACCCTTATTCCCTAGAGCTGTGGTCAAAAGTAGCGCACTATATCGGGAATTGGGTGCTATTTGGGACTCAGACAGACGGTATATCAAGACGCCCTGACGGCAGACAGGCAGGTAGAGGACTGGCATTCAGAGGTGTGAGGATTGTTAGTTTAGACAAGACAACATGTCTATGACGAGGTTCTTCTAGTAGATGTCCTATAACTGCTATGGGAACTGCTATGGGAACTGTAACACTGTAGACAAATCCCTTTTCCTTCTGTAGTGGTATCTGACCCTTATCATTACATAGAATGTGGTTTAGAATTCTGTATAAGGGGGTGGAATGATAGATAGCGATGGCTGTATCCAAGATGTCTCAAACTTGTCACACTTAGCGTTCTACCACCATAACCTCTGAAAGATGTGCTGCTTTTCAAAAGGCACTGCATGTTTCTTTACTGGGGTTTTAATGGTTTTGGGATATTGCCTGTTTTTTTTTTTTTTTTTTTGTTGAGCGCTTCTGTGAGGAGGTGGTTTGGAAGGAAAGGAGAAGACGGAGGGGACGCAATTCCAGGCCAACTCAACACATCTGGAATAAATAAGCCCTGGAGGTATGCAGTACTGCAGCAGCTCACAGAGAGGCCTTTGGTCCAGCATCATTCTTTTCTTTTTTTTTTTCTCTCTTCAGTTGCACAACTGAACGCATTCAACCGAAATGTGTGTTCTGCGTTTATCCCAACCCCTCTGAATCAGAGAGGTGAAGGAGGGGGGGGGGCTGCCTTTATCGGCTTCCACATCATCGGCCCCCAGCGGTTGTTGTTTGGGGGTTAACTGCCTTGCTCATGGGCAGAACAGCAGATTTTTCTAACTTGCTGGCTTCGGGGATTCGAACCAGCGAGTTTTCGGTTACTGGTCCAACCGCTTGGCTACCTAGCTCAGTACTTGGGACAATACAGACAAGCTGGAGAGACTACTTTGGGGTTTTATGGGGCATTTTCTAGAAGGGAGAGATTTTTACCTCGTAAATTGACTTTTATTTGTTCTGTGGGTTAAAGTACAGTGACTACTGTAGGAGTCTTATTGTGGGTTAAAGTACAGTGACTACTGTAGGAGTCTTATTGTGGGTTAAAGTACAGTGACTACTGTAGGAGTCTTATTGTGGGTTAAAGTATGGTGAGTACTTTAGGAGTCTTATTGTGGGTTAAAAAATGGTGAGTACTGTAGGAGTCTTATTGTGGGTTAAAGAATGGTGAGTACTGTAGGACTCTTTTTGTGTGTTGATCTGGTGTTGCTGGGGGGGTTGAGAGAAAAAGAGACAGAGAGAAGAGGGAGAGAAGAGGGAGAAAGAAACCGAGAGAGAGAGATACAGAGAGACAGAGAGAGAGAGAAAGAAAGAGAGAGAGAGAGAGAGAGAGAGAGCAAGAGAGAGAGAGAATGAAAGAGGGAGAGATAGAGAAGTGTGGATATAGAGAGTGGAGCCAGACCTCCTAATGTGTTCAGCAAGTTGACTAGCAACGCCCCCAGGACCCCCAACGGGCCACCAAGCAGGAACAGGAAACGTCAACAGCAGCACATCCTTTCAACACATGCCAGATGTTGCTAGGGAGATGATGCTTTCAACACATGCCAGATGTTGCTAGGGAGATGATGCAATCATAATATGATGGAAATTGGTGATAAAATACAGTGTTTTTTTTTTTTTTTAACTCCTCTGAACAGGTGAAAATGGTCTTAGAGAAATGTCCGTCCAAGTAAGAATCATTCTCATCTAGGCTTCTGTCCAAAGTCACGACTGTCTTTCCGATCAGACAACTGCCTTAGATGTAGAGAGAGATGTCCTTGACGACAGTTAAAATCCATAGGCTGTGTAGAGTTTACATGGTTCACCACCGCTTGAATCTGAAATGGGAATTAGAATATCTTCTAGAACAGAATGATTTCTAGAATAATAGAATTGAATGACTTCTAGAATAGTTATTTAATTTCTATACTTATTCCATCCATAGAGTCTGTTATTCCTGCGTCAGTGCATATTTGGCCTAGTCTCCAATGGTTTAATTGTATGGTGTCTTATGAGTGACTCAGAGATACATCAGGGCTTTATTACAAAGGCTTCATTATTAAGCCCTGTAAAACACTTTTCCCACAGAGAGAAATGGAGGGAGGCAGAGCCGAGCTGGATCAGACCACCTTCCTGTTACTTTGTCAATGAATCCAACACTCTGAGAGCCCCATCAGACTGCTTATTAAATGTATAATAGTTCTACTGTCAATGGATCAACTTATAACAGTTCTACTGTCAATGGATCAACTTGTAATAGGTCTACTGTCAATGGATCAACTTGTAATAGTTCTACTGTCAATGGATCAACTTGTAATAGTTCTACTGTCAATGGATCAACGTATAATAGTTCTACTGTCAATGTATCAACTTATAATAGTTCTACTGTCCATGTATCAACTTGTAATAGTTCTACTGTCAATGTATCAACTTATAATAGTTATACTGTCAATGGATCAACTTATAATAGTTCTACTGTCAATGGATCAACGTATAATAGTTCTACTGTCAATGTATCAACTTATAATAGTTATACTGTCAATGGATCAACTTGTAATAGTTCTACTGTCAATGGATCAACTTATAACAGTTCTACTGTCAATGGATCAACTTATAATAGGTCTACTGTCAATGGATCAACTTGTAATAGTTCTACTGTCAATGGATCAACTTATAATAGTTCTACTGTCAATGGATCAACTTATAATAGTTCTACTGTCAATGGATCAACTTATAATAGTTCTACTGTCAATGGATCAACTTGTAATAGTTCTACTGTCAATGGATCAACTTATAATAGTTCTACTGTCAATGGATCAACTTGTAATAGTTCTACTGTCAATGGATCAACTTGTAATAGTTCTACTGTCAATGGATCAACTTGTAATAGTTCTACTGTCAATGGATCAACTTATAATAGTTATACTGTCAATGGATCAACTTATAATAGTTCTACTGTCAATGGATCAACTTATAATAGTTATACTGTCAATGGATCAACTTATAATAGTTATACTGTCAATGGATCAAACAGTGTGAGATTATCTCCAGTTTTTATCATCACCAGAATTTCAGTCAGAATGTTTAATATCAAATTCCTTCTTTGAGTGATATTTGGGACCAAACAATTAGACCTATTCTTCCACTGTCAGTGGATCCAATTGACTGAGAATGCTGTTAATTCAGTGAGCTATGAATTCCCCCTTCTAGGCCTAATAGACTTTCTTATCTATGTTCTTCTTGGAGCCATGGGTTAAATGTGGACCCAGTTAGCCTGGTTTCCGTCTCTGTTTAGCTATTACATTCCAATCCTTGCCACTCCTGTAATTTGCCAAAGATAGATCTAATTTTGACCAGGGCCCATTTCTGCATATGCATTTTTTATCCCGAAAGACCAACCACCCCACCATTAGTTTGCGTGGCCAAAGACCTCTATTTTCATGTCATTTGACCATATCACTGCCTGGAGTTTGCTAAACAGCATTGGCACTTGGATTGGAACCGTTGCTGTGGTCACATGCCATTAAAATAGAGGTCTTTGGTCACGCACACCCAGCGGTGGGAACAACGCATATTCTTAAAATACCTCATCCTTACTGTACAATATGGCGGTGGATCTTTGACAGTATGTGGCTATTTTGCTTCCACTGGTTCTAGTGCCCTTGTTAAGGTCCCGAGTGGCGCAGTGGTCTAAGACACTGCATCTCAGTACTAAGAGGTGTCACTACAGTCCCTGGTTTGAATCCAGGCTGTATCACATCCGGCCGTGATTGGGAGTCCTATAGGGCGGCGCACAATATAATTATTTCTTAACTGACATGCCTCGTTAAATATGTATATATTTTTTTAAAAGGTCGACGGCATCATGAACAAAGTACCAGGACATTTTAACTCAAAACCTGGTTGCCTCTACCATTAGACACTTGGCCGCAAGAGGATCTTCCAGCAAGACAATAACCCTAAGCAGACATCAAAATCCACAAAGAAATGGTTGACCACAAAATCAACATTTTGCAATGGCCATCTCAGTCTCTGGACATGAACCCCATTGAAAACATGTGGTTTGAATTGAAGAGGGCCGTCCATAAGCACAGACGAAGGACATAAAGGATCTGGAAAGATTCTGTATGGAGGAACGGTCTAAGATCCCTCCCAATGTGTTCTCCAATCTCATAAAACATTTTAGAAAATGTTATCCTCGCAAGGGGAAGGAGATCCAATAATTTTGACCCCTATATTTTTTTTTTTTTTTTCTCTGAGCAATTGTATTAGTATACAATTATATAATTGTTCAAATTTTGCATACAAAATTATTTATTTTATTAAGTATTTTTTGCTGATATTTATAATAATTCCGGACCCCACTGTAAATCTTTCTAGAAGCCTTTATCTGCTAGACTAGTGGCTCCCATCACGTCAGACCATGAAACAATCTGATCAGCCATTGTTTATTATCACGGCTACATGCAGAACGAGTCTGCAGAATAATGCATGCTGTCTGTTGACCAGGTAACAGAAGAACTTTGAAAGGGTCTGCATGTTGTCTGTTGACCAGGTAACAGAAGAACTTTGAAAGGGTCTGCATGTTGTCTGTTGACCAGGTAACAGAAGAACTTTGAAAGGGTCTGCATGTTGTCTGTTGACCAGGTAACAGAAGAACTTTGAAAGGGTCTGCATGTTGTCTGTTGACCAGGTAACAGAAGAACTTTGAAAGGGTCTGCATGTTGTCTGTTGACCAGGTAACAGAAGGACTTTGAAAGGGTCTGCATGTTGTCTGTTGACCAGGTAACAGAAGGACTTTGAAAGGGTCTGCATGTTGTCTGTTGACCAGGTAACAGAAGGACTTTGAAAGGGTCTGCATGCTGTCTGTTGACCAGGTAACAGAAGGACTTTGAAAGGGTCTGCATGTTGTCTGTTGACCAGGTAACAGAAGGACTTTGAAAGGGTCTGCATGTTGTCTGTTGACCAGGTAACAGAAGGACAAAGGGGTGAAATAGGGGTGACATAAGGGACGGACTGGGACCAGAAATCGGCCCTGGCATTTCTAACACACCGGCCCATTACTTCCACTTGTGGCCCCCCTTATTAGCTAAATAATGATACTTTCACAATTTAGCCCACTGTGTTCAAAATAGTCCAGCCCACCTACCATTTGCCCGGAAATGCCCTATGGCGAGTCCGCCCCTGCATAGGGGTGACATAAGGGTTTTCTCAGCTTGATGGCTGGATGGCTGGATGGCTGGCTGGCTGGCTGGCTGGCTGGCTGGCTGGATGGCTGGCTGGCTGGCTGGATGGATGGATGGTTGGCTGGCTGGCTGGCTGGCTGGATGGTTGGCTGGCTGGCTGGCTGGCAAGCTTTTTTGTGGACGTCCATGTCAGTGTTTGCCCTAGAGTGGACGATGTAACCCAGCATCATCAAGCTCAACCCGACCAATACACTGATTTAATATCAATTGGATGCTTGGCAAAAGCTGCTTTTGGATTTCAACCAATGAGAGATTGTTATGACCACTTCACACTGATCACACAGATGTACAACATAAATCCTGCAGATTGACTGACTGACAGGGACAGAAGTTGTGGCACGCCCAGACATGTCAGACAGGGACAAACTCAGTGTGATGTCACTCACCACCAAGACAAACCATTAGCATCAAAGGGCTTCTTTTAAAACACTTGTTTTAAAAGAAGTGGACTGTCCTTAGACGTTATAATACATACATACCTGTTCTATGTATTGCCTCAACCTTTCAGTAGCAACCCACTGGTGTTTAGTGACACGTAGACACCTCTATATACAGTATGGGCTTCTGTAGTAAAGGAACCACATAAATCACCTGACAACTGGGACATTGTCAACTCCTGTGTCCCAAATTGGATCCTCTACCCTATATAGTGCACTAATTTTGACCGCAAATGGCACCCTATTCCCTATATAGTGCACTACTTTTGACCCCAAATGGCATCCTATTCCCTATATAGTACACGACTTTTGACCAGAGCCCTATGGCACCCTGTTCGCTATATAGTGCACTACTTTTGACCAGAGCCCTATGGCACCCTGTTCCCTATATAGTGCACTACTTTTGACCAGAGCCCTATGGTGCACTACTTAGGGATTAGGGTTCCATTCGGGATGTCGCGAATGTGTTAATGAGTAGTGAAGAGAGCCCCTGTGTGTACGGCTCCTTTAAAAAACTTAGTCCTGCTATTAGGCTGCTTTACATTCCCCATAATCATACTGTATATCACTATGACCCTCAGGGGAGGGAGGGATATATAAGATAATTCCTCATGTCTTTGCTGATGCATCCAGTCAGTCAGTTTTTTCTAATTGAGAGAGAGAGAGAGAGAGAGAGAGAGAGAGAGAGAGAGAGAGAGAGAGAGAGAGAGAGAGAGAGAGAGTTGTGCGAAAGTATGGGTAACAGTTGTAATGGCGTATGGAAAACAAAGAGCAACAGTCCTTTAGTTCCAATAACATAAAAGGTTCTCAGCAGTGTTAAACTGCCTGTAAAACCTCAACCTCACCATGCCAGACCTAGTAACCAGTAACTCTCTCTCTCTCTCTCTCTCTCTCTCTCTCTCTCTCTCTCTCTCTCTCTCTCTCTCTCTTTCTGTGGTAAAAAAACATGTCAGTCTTCATGAAAACGTAAAAACCCCATCAGATTTTCTTGAACTAAACATGTCTATTTGGGGCGGCAAGTAACCTAGTGATTAGAATGTTGGGTCAGTAACCGAAAGGTTGCTAGATCAAATCCCCGAGCTGAGGTAAAAAAATCGGTCTTTCTGCCCCTGAACAAGGCAGTTAACAAACTGTTCCTAGGCTGTCATTGTAACTAAGAATTTGGTCTTAACTGACTTGCCTGGTTAAATAAAGGTTAAATAAAAAATTAATAAATAATAAGAATTGAGTGTACCTGCTCTATCGCAGTGTTAAAGTATAGTGATTACTCTGTAGTATAATTCAACCCATGGCATTACATGTCATTTAATCTCTGTGAGGATCCCTGTGCTTTCGGCCCTGAGATTAAAGGGCAATTCCGCCACTTTTCAACCTCACATTCGTCATCTCCAGCACCAAGAACCTACACGTGTGAAAACAACGCATTTCTATGATCTGTGGTTTAAAAAAAAAAACTTAGTGATTTTCAAAACCTGCAACGAGTTTCTAACCAGACCGAGGTATTTTCTTTCTCCCCAAGTCACCGCGAATCTCATAGTGTTTGAAAATCACTGTTTTTCTATGTTCTACATAGTAAATGCTCTGTTTTCACATGCGTAGACACGGGTATGGTGCAGGAGAGGATGAAGTTGAAAAGTGGCGGAATTACCCTTTAAAGCTATCTCTACTATGTTAAGCAGATCAAAGATATTACAAATATATTATCAAATCAAATGTTATTGGTCACATACTAGCTTTAGGGTCTTTTAGGGTCTTGTGCTTTTATCCAATTCCTATGTGTCCTCTATAAACTAAATCGACAAATACAATATATTTGCTATACTGCTACCATTTGAATAAACTTCATGTGAAAATACTAAACACTTCTCCCTCTCTCCTCTCTTTTCACAGCTGACCCAGTGGATGTACTCAAGGCTCTGGACTTCCACAGCTCTCCGGATGGCGTCCGTAAAGTCACGGGCCTCTGCGCTCACCGGAGAGGATCTAAACCCGACATAGCCTTCCGCGTAGGAAAACAGGCGCAGATCAGCGCTCCCAGCATGCAACTCTTCCCAGGTGACGTAACTGCTCCCCGTAGATCAGGGATTGGACAATCTTTCTTTTTTTTTTTTTTACTGTTGCTGGGTAGAATAGTAGAATACACAAAGGTGCCATTTTAGAAAGGTGGTTTTGCATCAGCAGTTTTTCTCTTGTTATGTCAGTCACTCAATTAGCCCATGTCAGCTAACAGTTTTTAGATTGGTAAGTTAGTCTAGCACACACACACACACACAGACACACAGACACACACACACACAGACACACACACAGACACACACACACACACACACACACACACAGACACACACACAGACACACAGACACACAGACACACACACACACACACACACACACAGACACAGACACAGACACACACACACACACAGACACACACACAGACACACACACACACACAGACACACACAGACACACACACAGACACACACACAGACACACACACACACACGCCAAAATCTAAACGGGTGTTAATTTTAGGACCTGGTCGTGTGCCCTCTTTCTGGTTGAAAAGATTGACAGTTAAAGATGCTAGTTGCCTGCTTGCCCCATAATGGAAAGATACGGTACAATATACAACTTTACTAGGAACAGATGCTTGTTAAAGTAATTTTCCCAGTGAGTGAGTGTTGGTGCTTCGACAAATTGGCCAGACAGCAAAGGAAAAAATAAAGGCACAAAATAGCAGGAGATTAAATTAACAATGAGATTTTCTGTGATTATTTGCCGAAAATAATTGCCTTAAAACCTTTTAAAGACTGGAAATTTCTGTCAAATAGGCTCAAACAGGATTGATTGGATTGGGTGGAGTGGAGTATCCCATTGGATTGGGAACGGTAGAATTCTGCTGAAGAGCTCTCTGTCTGAGGAGAACCTTTCAGCATATTATTACTATATATCTACTGCAGCCCTCATCCTCCACATGCAACACCCGTTCTGCCAGTCACATTCTGTTAAAGGTCCCCAGAGCACACACATCCCTGGGTCGCTCCTCTTTTCAGTTCGCTGCAGCTAGCGACTGGAACGAGCTGCAAAAAAACACTCAAACTGGACAGTTTTATATCCATCTCTTTCATTAAAAGACTTAGTCATGGACACTCTTACTGACAGTTGTGGCTGCTTTGTGTGATGTATTGTTGTCTCTACTTTCTTTCTCTTTGTGCTGTTGTCTGAGCCTAATAATGCTTGTACCATGTTTTGTGCTGCTACCATGTTGTGCTGCTGCCATGTTGTGTTGCTACCATGTTGTTGTCATGTTGTGTTGCTACCATGCTGTGTTGTCATTTGTTGCTGCCATGTTATGTTGTTGTCTTAGGTCTGTCTTTATGTAGTGTTGTGGTGTCTCTCTTGTCGTGACGTGTGTTTTGTCATTTAAAAAAAAAAATATTATGTAATTTTTAATCCCAGTCCCCCGTCCCTGCAGGAGGCCTTTTGCCTTTTGGTAGGTCGTCACTGTAAATGAGAATTTGTTCTTAACTGACTTGCCTAGTTAAATAAAGGTTAAAGAAAAGTTAAATAAAGGTAAAATACAATCTAAAATAAATAATGGATGGTTAAAGAACTACATTTGTTAGGAATGTTATCTTTCACACGTCTTGTAAAATGTATGCGCAATTAGATCACTTCTGACTCTTTCAAGATTAGCCAGCTGTTGTTATAAATTCCTAAAGTACCCGGCAACAAAGGTCACATTTAAACTGTGGTTTTAAGTTATTTTTATCTAGTATATGGGATACATTTAAAAGGCACAATCTGTAATTTTAACAGCCTGACCCTTCCACGTGGTCTGGTAGGCTAAGGGATGTAGCTGGGGGGAAATAACCCCTGTCAAGTAAGTAGACAAATCTATGGATGAAAGAACTAACAGTCCATGAGATGGACATGATCCCTCTTATTGTGGGTGTAACCGTAAAGCTTCCGTCCCTCTCCTCGCCCCTGCCCGGGCTCGAACCAGGGACCCCTCTGCACACATCAACAACGGACACCCACGAAGCATCGTTACCCATCGCTCCACAAAAGCCACGGCCCTTGCAAACCTCAAAGGATGGGTGGAAAAAAGGACAAGCCTTTAATTCTGTTATTGTTGATGTACTGTATATAAGTAGGAAGTCTCGCAGAATATATGATGATGTCATATTACCGCATCAATTCCTCAAACCATTCTAACTTTTCTGAGCTAAATTATGTCATATTACTGCGTCCACCTATATCGTCTCTGATGGTGAGTTCAAAACAACGGAGAACTCTGAAAAATAATTACTCTGACGGGGAAAAATCTATTTAAACAGTCATCCCACTGACGTCATGATTTGAACTCGTATTGTTCACAGTTCCCAGTTGTTTTGAACACGGCATTGACTCTTCTGTGTATAGTGATGTCATATTACCGCGTCCACCTCTAACCTCTCTATAGCTTCTGTCTATCATAACGTCATGTTGCTAAGCTACTGTAGCTAACCTGTCCTATCTATACCAGGAGAGTCTTCTCAGGAAGTCTCTCGTCATATATGATGATGTCATATTACTGCACACACCTCTCATCTAACTCTTCTGCTACCTTGACTTCTGACCCTACACGTTGATGATTATCCACCTCTCATCTAACACTTCTGACCCTACACGTTGATGATTATCCACCTCTCATCTAACTCTTCTGACCCTACACGTTGATGATTATCCACCTCTCATCTAACACTTCTGACCCTACACGTTGATGATTATCCACCTCTCATCTAACTCTTCTGACCCTACACGTTGATGATTATCCAGGAGTTTGACAATGTAACAGCTAATGGGTATCCAAATAAACAGAACCAATCAAATAGATAATGAAACTCTTATTTATTTTCTCTCACCAGGAGGAGTGTTCCCAGAGGACTTCTCAGTGATGTTCACCATCAAGCCCAAGGCAGGCAGCCAGTCTTTCCTGCTGTCTGTGTATAACGAGAAGGGGGTCCAACAGCTGGGTGTGGAGGTGGGACGCTCCCCTGTCTTCCTGTACGAAGACCAACATGGGAAACCTTCCCCAGAGGAGTACCCACTATTCAGGTCCATCAACCTCGCTGACGGCAAGTAAGTGAAGTCTGAGACACCTGAGAAACTCATCACCACTGTATTACAAAGCAAGGACTTTTCTGTTACGGACAAGGTTTGGGTTCAGATAAGGGTTAGGCACTGTTTGGTTAGCTTAAGGGTTACTCTTTCCTCTGGCAAGTAACTGAAGTTTGGCCTTTCACTAAGCCGTGATGTTGTACAATGAGTACCGTACATTTTGTAACCCACGGGATATGAACCCAGGTCTCCCACAGGATCAAGCAACGTCTTAGACCAGACTATCTTATCATGTGACCATGATTGACTCCTGTGTTCTTACTGTTGATACACACCACACAAGTCATGTTTTACAAGATGGCCGACCAGATCTGAGTCTTCTGGATTCTCTATAATGTCTTTAAGGCTTCTCAGCAGACCCAAAGCAAACCACTGAACGTGCACAATTATTCGATTTATATACTTCATTGTTTAGTGATTGATAACATAAGGAATATAACTGCGAGATGGCTGTCTTTTTTGAGTTACCCAATTATTTATTTGGCAGCATTTTGGTGACAGACTGTTTTTGCCAAATTATTTACAGCTTGTCTGCACTGTTGATTTGCAATAAACCATCAAAATAACAAAGCTTCATAAATTACTTAACTTTAAAATGAATATTCTGACAGTGAGGTCTTCGCTAATATGAAACATTTAGCGAAAACGTGTCTGGACCAATTGTCTACAGCAAAATGAAATGTAGCGTTGGTATGTATCTGTTTTCCAGACCTTGTAAAGTAGAGTTTTATCGTTTTATTCTTTATCTAGCTAGTAATCTTTCTGAGAATAACAAAATTCTCTTTATCAAGAACAACCTAGTTTTCACATTTCTTGTCATCTCCGTGACATCTAGGCAGTTAACCCACTGTTCCTAAACCACCATTGAAAATAAGAATTTGCTCTTAACTGACTTGGCTAGTTAAAAAAAAGGTTAAAAAAAAACATTTAAAAAATCTCTGACTACACCAGACTGCAGATTATCTCTGACTATTCCAGACTGTAGATCATCTCTGACTACACCAGACCGTAGATTATCTCTGACTATTCCAGACTGTAGATTATCTCTGAATACCCTAGACTGTAGATCATCTCTGTCTACACCAGACCATAGATTATCTCTGACTACACCAGACTGTAGATCATCTCTGACTACACCAGATTGTAGATTATCTCTGACTACTCCAGACTGTAGATTATCTCTGACTACTCCAGATTGTAGATTATCTCTGACTACACCAGGCTGTAGATTATCTCCGACTACTCCAGACTGTAGATTATCTCTGACTATTCCAGACTGTAGATTATCTCTGACTACACCAGACTGTAGATTATCTCTGACTACACCAGACTGTAGATTATCTCTGACTACACCAGACTGTAGATTATCTCTGACTACTCCAGACTGTAGATTATCTCTGACTATTCCAGTCTGTAGATTATCTCTGACTACACCAGACTGTAGATTATCTCTGACTACACCAGACTGTAGATTATATCTGATTACACTAGACTGTAGATTATCTCTGACTACACCAGACTGTAGATTATATCTGACTACACCAGACTGTAAATGTCCAACCTATGCACAGGTTGTAGCATTCAACAAGCAACAAATACACTTCGTACGTTTCATGTTCTCCCCTAAATCTCTCATATTTCTCTAACCCACTCCCTTCTCTGTCCATGTGTAGATGGCATCGCGTGGCCATCAGTGTAGAGAAGAAGATTGTGACCATCATTGTGGATTGTAAGAAGAAGCTGAGCAGGCCCCTGAAGAGGAGCGACGGGGCAGCCATCAACACTGACGGCATCACCGTGTTCGGAACCAGGATTCTGGACGAAGAAGTCTTTGAGGTAAGGACAATGACCATTGCTTACTATGACACTGTATTCTGCAGATGGCACGGCAGCAATTTTGCGGCATTACGTCTACACGCTCTGTGGTTTTATATTTGGTAAAGGTCTTTGAGGTAAAGAGGACATTAGCCATTGCAGTTCTGGGGATTTTATGTATGTACCTATGGTATGAAATACATGTTGGATTCCTGCCTTCTTGGGACAGGTCTCTCTTGTAAAATATATTGGATCGCCTATGTAAAATAGATCGGATCGCCTATGTAAAATAGATTGGATCACCTATGTGAAATAGATTGGATCACCTATGTAAAATAGATTGGATCACCTATGTGAAATAGATTGGATCACCTATGTAAAGTAGATTGGATCACCTATGTAAAATAGATTGGATCACCTATGTACATAAAGGACAGATTATCTGTTTCTCTTCATCTTGACAAGAGATTTTAATTTTTTTTTTAATTTTATATATACATATGTATACCTTTATTTTAAAGGCAAGTCAGTTAAGAACAAAGTCTTCTCAAAATGACGTCCTACCCTAGACTTCACATTAGCGCCATGCTCATGTACAGATGTGGCGTTGTCAATGGTGACAACCACAGAATCCACTGCTGCTGGAGTTTTTTGTTGTTAATCAGTTGGACAGATTCTGTTTTCTAGCAGGTCTCAATGATACATTCAGCCAGCAAGCACTGGAGCCTACTGGCAGTGAGTAGTGCTAGGAGTTGTAAAGTTAATTGTGTCTTCAGAAACCAGTTTCTTTATTTGCCCTTTCATACGAGTCTTTCATAAATGTTGAAAAAAGTTTTATAGACCATTTAACAGTAGTACTTGGCTTTCTGCGCCTGGGTAGAGCCCTGGACTGTATCAAGGGAAAATGGCAGTTGTGTGTGACTTCAAATTTGATTTTTTTTTTTTCTCCCTTAAGAGTGGAAGAAATCCGACAACAGTCTGCATACGGGAGTCTTAAATATGACCGTTATATGAGGGAGCATAAGGATAACTTCTATAACTTATATTTCTCAACTTTATTTGTTGATATGGAGGTTGTTTGTGACGTGTGACGTAGCTGTCAGTGAGTTACTGTTTCCTCGTTTTGGGTCATCGGAGGACAAGGATTATGGGGAATTCATGCGGTGCAAAACTTTCAGAAAGTCAAGAAATAGGAATTCTGAATTTAATTGATAGAAGGCCTGAACAATGTATCTCTGAGGCATCCAGGAAGTATTTCATGCCATCCATTCCTGACATACATTAAAGAGCAAATTGACCAGTACAGCTCGCATTACACTTGCTAGTACTGAACGCCTGACAATGTACCTTAGCAGTAAACCCAGCTTCAAGAAATAGAAGTGTTCCATTTCAACAATGCCTTGATATTTATTTGATATGTTTAAACGTAACTTTTATTTTACTAGGCAAGTCAGTTAAGAACACATTCTTATTTACAATGACAGCCTACCACGGCCAAACCCGGACAACAATAGGTCAGTTGTGCGCCGCCCTATGGGACTCCCCATCACAGCCAGATGTGATACAGCCTGGATTCAAACCAGGGGCGGTAGTGACGCCTATTGCACTGAGATTTAGTGCCTTACACCGCTGCGCCACTCGGGAGCCCATCTAGCTTTGAGGGGCATTCAGAAATGATGTAACGATATCCCCAAATGGGTCTTTTCCTTTTTCATCCACATCTTAATGATAGCTAGCTATCGCTAGTTGAAGCTAATCCAGGATGGAAAGAGGACAGAACATGTAGCCCAATGACTGTCTAATAAGTACAGTTAATCATTCTCCAAGTTCAATGTTTTTTCTGTTATTGCTTCTCAATTAGGCTCAAGCACTAAGACCAGATACAGTGCCTGCATGTATGGACAGCTAGACAGCTATTTTTGCATTTAACAATACACTCCAAGTGAACTGTTAGCATTTAACTCATTAGCATTAAGACTCTCACCACCACAGCTATTTTGTTATGCTGGTTTGAGGCCAGGTTCGACCTGATGTGGGTGTTCTTTGTTTGAACGTAAATTATGATAAACATAGTGGAATTATAGAAACATTTGGGCTCATTTTCTCTGTTTAGAAACAAGAAGAAGAGCAAATGATTTTGTTTGTCCGAAGGGGGGACCACGTTGGCATGTTGGAAGGCGGTTGGTTTCCCGTCAGAGCTCTTTAGCAGCAAGCTAGCAGTGGTGGCCTGAGCGAAAAGAGACTAGGGCTGCGGTCCGAAATGGCACCCTTCCCTATAGGGCTCAGATTAAAATCAATGCACTATAAAGGGATTAGGGTGCCATTTCGGATGGAGACGAGAGCTACGCTGTATTTCTTCACCTGTAAACATTTCCACTTCAACTTTAAATAGCCTTGGGTTTGTTGATTGCAGTCTGGCTATTTGTATGCAAACTGCGCACTAACGAACAGCCAGAAAAGAAAAGTCCAAATCTTGTCCAAAGTCAGAGTGAAAATCCCCTCTAATAGAATGGTGTTGGTTGTAGTGTAGTGATCGACGATCCAGGCTCAGAAAAGGTCTTTGCCATCCAGTTACTGTTGTTTCTGTTGTTGTTGTTCTTATTTTGCCAAACTCTTGCAGCAAAACCCTCCAAGGTAAACTAAGTGCTCTCAAAAAAATGCAGCTGTTGAAATGAGGCCAGCTGTTGAAACATAATCCGTTAAGCATGTTTGTTATTTTGAGGAATATCATGGAATTTAGACAAATATGTTGTCTCTATTGCAACTCATTACTGTCAAAGTACAGTTGTGACACAATGAACAATGCGGTCATTGTGCTGTCTTCTAATATGAAGCTATTGAAGTGTAAAATATTGAGAGTACAGTAGACTAGGTGTACATCAATAGGAGTCCAATATGGAAGGATTCAGTTGAGCCTTGAAGGTGTTAGTTAGAGGACCTGTTTGGTGAAGACTACAGCATTACTAATCAGTGGCACAACACATATTTCTGACTGGCTGGGTTCTGGCTGGGTTCCATTTGGACCACAGCCTGTGACATTTGACACTAGTGGTGCTACTGGCAGGAAGTTGCCCCAGTATTTTATTTGTAGTTATTTATTTCATTTAACCTTTACTCTTATTTACAGTGATAGCCTACCACCCGCCCCCCTCCCCACCCCCCCAACCCCCGCACAAACCCGGACAACAATGAGATGATGCGCCGCTCGGGAGCCTCTTAGGAACAAGATAGCAGGTAGTTTGAGGAAGTTAAACGTGTTATAGTGCAAGTATAGACTCCACTAACCTGTCTGGTCCGGGCCGTCGAACCAACCAACGGTTTGCCCGTTCTTCTTTCTCTACTCTTTCCAATGATAGCCATGTACTGAAGCTGAAGGCATCGGTTCTGTAGCCTATAGTCTATCATTCATGAATGGGTTGGTTCTGTAGCCTATAGTCTATCATTCATGAATGGGTTGGTTATGTAGCCTATAGTCTATCATTCATGAATGGGTTGGTTCTATAGTCTATCATTCATGAATGGGTTGGTTATGTAGCCTATAGTCTATCATTCATGAATGGGTTGGTTCTATAGTCTATCATTCATGAATGGGTTGGTTCTGTAGCCTATAGTCTATCATTCATGAATGGGTTGGTTCTGTAGTCTATAGTCTATCATTCATGAATGGGTTGGTTATGTAGCCTATAGTCTATCATTCGTGAATGGGTTGGTTCTGTAGTCTATCATTCATGAATGGGTTGGTTCTGTAGCCTATAGTCTATCATTCATGAATGGGTTGGTTCTATAGTCTATCATTCATGAATGGGTTGGTTATGTAGCCTATAGTCTATCATTCATGAATGTGTTGGTTCTATAGTCTATCATTCATGAATGGGTTGGTTCTGTAGCCTATAGTCTATCATTCGTGAATGGGTTGGTTCTATAGTCTATCATTCATGAATGGGTTGGTTATGTAGCCTATAGTCTATCATTCATGAATGGGTTGGTTCTATAGTATATCATTCATGAATGGGTTGGTTATGTAGCCTATAGTCTATCATTCATGAATGGGTTGGTTCTGTAGTCTATAGTCTATCATTCATGAATGGGTTGGTTCTGTAGCCTATAGTCTATCATTCCAAAGCTTGTAGTCCCTAAAGCGGGGAAATCCTGACTATGGAATCCCACAACTCTCCCCTGACTATTTAGCATGTCAAGTCATTATTTAAAAAAATTGCATTGATATGAACTGAGATCGTTTACTGTTCATGACTTTCTAATGGTAAAGAGTTTAGATGAAGGAAAAATGTTTGAGTCTTATTTGTCCACCGTTGCTATCATGGAATCAAGTCTATCTGTTGGTTGAGTAACACTTATGAATGGGACTCTTTCACCACTCTTCAAGCCTCTCTCCTCTCCTCTCCTCGCCTCGCCTCTCCTCTCCTCTCCTCTTCTCTGCTCCCCCTCACCTCTCCTCTCCTCTCCTCTGCTCCCCCTCTACTACATGGATGAGTGGATCCTAGGCCATATGGGTTGTTTAAGTGGTTCAATTTAGTCCCAAAAAACTTTTGATTACACCTAATTTTAACATTCTGTCACAAAGAGCACATCTCAAGATGTAAAAAAAAAAAGTATTACTATATTAAGTGCCTTTGATTGTTGATGATTGAATCTTAAATCATCCATGAATCCCATTTTGTTGTGTGCAACAGTGAGGGGGAAATTGAAGTTGAAACAGTTCACCTGCTAATAGAACCAGATCACCTGCTAGTAGAACCAGCTCACCTGCTAGTAGAACCAGTTCACCTGCTAGTAGAACCAGTTCACCTGCTAGTAGAAACAGCTCACCTGCTAGTAGAACCATTTCACCTTCTAGTAGAACCAGTTCACCTGCTAGTAGAAACAGCTCACCTGCTAGTAGAAACAGTTCACCTGCTAGTAGAACCAGTTCACCTGCTAGAAGAACCAGCTCACCTGCTAGTAGAACCAGTTCACCTGCTAGTAGAACCAGATCACCTGCTAGTAGAAACAGCTCACCTGCTAGTAGAAACAGTTCACCTGCTAGTAGAACCAGATCACCTGCTAGTAGAAACAGCTCACCTGCTAGTAGAACCAGTTCACCTGCTAGTAGAAACAGCTCACCTGCTAGTAGAACCAGTTCACCTGCTAGTAGAAACAGTTCACCTGCTAGTAGAACCAGCTCACCTGCTAGTAGAACCAGCTCGCCTCCTAGTAGATCCAGCTCGCCTGCTAGTAGAACCAGCTCGCCTGCTAGTAGAACTAGATCGCCTGCTAGTAGAACAAGCTCGCCTGCTAATAGAACCAGCTCGCCTGCTAGTAGAACCAGCTCGCCTCCTAGTAGAACCAGCTCGCCTGCTAGTAGAACCAGATCGCCTGATAGTAGAACCAGCTCGCCTCCTAGTAGAACCAGCTCGCCTGCTAGTAGAACAAGCTCACCTGCTAATAGAACCAGCTCACCTGCTAGTAGAACCAGCTCGCCTCCTAGTAGAACCAGCTCGCCTGCTAGTAGAACCAGATCACCTGCTAGTAGAACCAGCTCACTTGCTACTAGAACCAGCTCGCTTGCTAGTAGAACCAGCTCGCCTGCTAGTAGAACCAGTTCACCTGCTAGTAGAACCAGCTCACTTGCTAGTAGAACCAGTTCACCTGCTAGTAGAACCAGTTCACCTGCTAGTAGAACCAGCTCACCTCCTAGTAGAACCAGCTCACTTGCTAGTAGAACCAGCTCACTTGCTAGTAGAACCAGCTCACCTCCTAGTAGAACCAGCTCACTTGCTAGTAGAACCAGCTCACCTGCTAGTAGAACCAGCTCGCCTCCTAGTAGATCCAGCTCGCCTACAAGTAGAACCAGCTCGCCTGCTAGTAGAACTAGATCGCCTGCTAGTAGAACAAGCTCACCTGCTAATAGAACCAGCTCACCTGCTAGTAGAACCAGCTCGCCTCCTAGTAGAACATGCTCGCCTGCTAGTAGAACCAGATCACCTGCTAGTAGAACAAGCTCACCTGCTAGTAGAACCAGCTCACTTGCTAGTAGAACCAGCTCACCTGCTAGTAGAACCAGCTCACCTGCTAGTAGAACCAGTTCACCTGCTAGTAGAACCAGCTCACTTGCTAGTAGAACCAGCTCACTTGCTAGTAGAACCAGTTCACCTGCTAGTAGAACCAGTTCACCTGCTAGTAGAACCAGCTCACCTGCTAGTAGAACCAGCTCACCTGCTAGTAGAACCAGTTCACCTGCTAGTAGAACCAGCTCACTTGCTAGTAGAACCAGTTCACCTGCTAGTAGAACCAGTTCACCTGCTAGTAGAACCAGCTCACCTCCTAGTAGAACCAGCTCACTTGCTAGTAGAACCAGCTCACCTCCTAGTAGAACCAGCTCACTTGCTAGTAGAACCAGCTCACTTGCTAGTAGAACCAGCTCACCTCCTAGTAGAACCAGCTCACTTGCTAGTAGAACCAGCTCACTTGCTAGTAGAACCAGCTCACCTCCTAGTAGAACCAGCTCACTTGCTAGTAGAACCAGCTCACTTGCTAGTAGAACCAGCTCACCTGCTAGTAGAACCAGTTCACCTGCTAGTAGAACCAGCTCACTTGCTAGTAGAACCAGTTCACCTGCTAGTAGAACCAGTTCACCTGCTAGTAGAACCAGCTCACCTCCTAGTAGAACCAGCTCACTTGCTAGTAGAACCAGCTCACCTCCTAGTAGAACCAGCTCACTTGCTAGTTGAACCAGCTCCCTTGCTAGTAGAACCAGCTCACTTGCTAGTAGAACCAGCTCACTTGCTAGTAGAACCAACTCACTTGCTAGTAGAACCAGCTCACCTGCTAGTAGAACCAGTTCACCTGCTAGTAGAACCAGCTCACTTGCTAGTAGAACCAGTTCACCTGCTAGTAGAACCAGCTCACCTGCTAGTAGAACCAGCTCACCTCCTAGTAGAACCAGCTCACTTGCTAGTAGAACCAGCTCACCTCCTAGTAGAACCAGCTCACTTGCTAGTAGAACCAGCTCACTTGCTAGTAGAACCAGCTCACCTCCTAGTAGAACCAGCTCACTTGCTAGTAGAACCAGCTCACTTGCTAGTAGAACCAGCTCACTTGCTAGTAGAACCAGCTCACCTGCTAGTAGAACCAGCTCACTTGCTAGTAGAACCAGCTCACTTGCTAGTAGAACCAGTTCACCTGCTAGTAGAACCAGTTCACCTGCTAGTAGAACCAGCTCACCTCCTAGTAGAACCAGCTCACTTGCTAGTAGAACCAGCTCACCTCCTAGTAGAACCAGCTCACTTGCTAGTAGAACCAGCTCACTTGCTAGTAGAACCAGTTCACCTGCTAGTAGAACCAGCTCACTTGCTAGTAGAACCAGTTCACCTGCTAGTAGAACCAGTTCACCTGCTAGTAGAACCAGCTCACCTCCTAGTAGAACCAGCTCACTTGCTAGTAGAACCAGCTCACCTCCTAGTAGAACCAGCTCACTTGCTAGTAGAACCAGCTCACTTGCTAGTAGAACCAGCTCACCTGCTAGTAGAACCAGCTCACTTGCTAGTAGAACCAGCTCACCTGCTAGTAGAACCAGCTCACCTGCTAGTAGAACCAGCTCACCTCCTAGTAGAACCAGCTCACCTCCTAGTAGAACCAGCTCACTTGCTAGTAGAACCAGCTCACTTGCTAGTAGAACCAGCTCACCTGCTAGTAGAACCAGCTCACCTGCTAGTAGAACCAGCTCACCTGCTAGTAGAACCAGTTCACCTCCTAGTAGAACCAGCTCACCTGCTAGTAGAACCAGCTCACCTGCTAGTAGAACCAGCTCACCTCCTAGTAGAACCAGCTCACCTGCTAGTAGAACCAGTTCACCTGCTAGTAGAACCAGCTCACCTGCTAGTAGAACCAGTTCACCTCCTAGTAGAACCAGCTCACCTGCTAGTAGAACCAGTTCACCTCCTAGTAGAACCAGCTCACCTGCTAGTAGAACCAGCTCACCTGCTAGTAGAACCAGCTCACCTCCTAGTAGAACCAGCTCACCTCCTAGTAGAACCAGCTCACTTGCTAGTAGAACCAGCTCACTTGCTAGTAGAACCACTTCACCTCCTAGTAGAACAAGCTCACCTGCTAGTAGAACCAGTTCACCTGCTAGTAGAAACAGCTCACCTGCTAGTAGAAACAGCTCACCTGCTAGTAGAAACAGCTCACCTGCTAGTAGAACCAGTTCACCTGCTAGTAGAAACAGCTCGCCTGCTAATAGAACCAGTTCGCCTGCTAGTAGAAACAGTTCGCCTGCTAGTAGAACCAGCTCGCCTGCTAGTAGAACCAGTTCGCCTGCTAGTAGAAACAGTTCGCCTGCTAGTAGAACCAGCTCGCCTGCTTGTAGAAACAGCTCGCCTGCTAGTAGAAACAGCTCGCCTGCTAGTAGAAACAGCTCACCTGCTAGTAGAAACAGCTCACCTGCTAGTAGAACCAGCTCACCTGCTAGTAGAACCAGTTCACCTGCTAGTAGAAACAGCTCACCTGCTAGTAGAACCAGCTCACCTGCTAGTAGAACCAGTTCACCTGCTAGTAGAACCAGCTCACTTGCTAGTAGAACCAGCTCACCTGCTAGTAGAACCAGCTCACCTGCTAGTAGAAACAGCTCACTTGCTAGTAGAAACAGCTCACCTGCTAATAGAACCAGCTCACCTGCTAGTAGAACCAGCTCACCTCCTAGTAGAACCAGCTCACTTGCTAGTAGAACCAGCTCACCTCCTAGTAGAACCAGCTCACTTGCTAGTAGAACCAGCTCACTTGCTAGTAGAACCAGCTCACCTCCTAGTAGAACCAGCTCACTTGCTAGTAGAACCAGTTCACCTGCTAGTAGAACCAGCTCACTTGCTAGTAGAACCAGCTCACCTTGCTAGTAGAACCAGCTCACTTGCTAGTAGAACCAGCTCACTTGCTAGTAGAACCAGCTCACTTGCTAGTAGAACCAGCTCACCTGCTAGTAGAACCAGCTCACCTGCTAGTAGAACCAGCTCACTTGCTAGTAGAACCAGCTCACTTGCTAGTAGAACCAGCTCACTTGCTAGTAGAACCAGCTCACCTGCTAGTAGAACCAGCTCACCTGCTAGTAGAACCAGCTCACCTCCTAGTAGAACCAGCTCACCTGCTAGTAGAACCAGCTCACCTGCTAGTAGAACCAGCTCACCTCCTAGTAGAACCAGCTCACCTGCTAGTAGAACCAGCTCACCTGCTAGTAGAAACAGCTCACCTGCTAGTAGAAACAGTTCACCTGCTAGTAGAAACAGCTCACCTGCTAGTAGAACCAGCTCACCTGCTAGTAGAAACAGCTCACCTGCTAGTAGAAACAGCTCACCTGCTAGTAGAACCAGCTCACCTGCTAGTAGAAACAGCTCACCTGCTAGTAGAAACAGCTCGCCTGCTAGTAGAAACAGCTCGCCTGCTAGTAGAAACAGCTCGCCTGCTAGTAGAACCAGTTCGCCTGCTAGTAGAAACAGCTCGCCTGCTAGTAGAACCAGTTCGCCTGCTAGTAGAAACAGTTCTCCTGCTAGTAGAACCAGCTCGCCTGCTAGTAGAACCAGTTCGCCTGCTAGTAGAAACAGTTCGCCTGCTAGTAGAACCAGCTCGCCTGCTAGTAGAAACAGCTCGCCTGCTAGTAGAACCAGCTCACTTGCTAGTAGAACCAGCTCACCTGCTAGTAGAAACAGCTCGCCTGCTAGTAGAAACAGCTCACCTGCTAGTAGAACCAGTTCACCTGCTAGTAGAAACAGCTCACCTGCTAGTAGAACCAGCTCACCTGCTAGTAGAACCAGTTCACCTCCTAGTAGAACCAGCTCACCTGCTAGTAGAACCAGCTCACCTCCTAGTAGAACCAGCTCACCTGCTAGTAATACCAGTTCACCTGCTAGTAGAACCAGCTCACCTGCTAGTAGAACCAGTTCACCTCCTAGTAGAACCAGCTCACCTGCTAGTAGAACCAGCTCACTTGCTAGTAGAACCAGCTCACCTCCTAGTAGAACCAGCTCACTTGCTAGTAGAACCAGCTCACTTGCTAGTAGAACCAGCTCACCTCCTAGTAGAACCAGCTCACTTGCTAGTAGAACCAGCTCACTTGCTAGTAGAACCAGCTCACTTGCTAGTAGAACCAGCTCACCTGCTAGTAGAACCAGCTCACTTGCTAGTAGAACCAGCTCACTTGCTAGTAGAACCAGTTCACCTGCTAGTAGAACCAGTTCACCTGCTAGTAGAACCAGTTCACCTGCTAGTAGAACCAGCTCACCTCCTAGTAGAACCAGCTCACTTGCTAGTAGAACCAGCTCACCTCCTAGTAGAACCAGCTCACTTGCTAGTAGAACCAGCTCACTTGCTAGTAGAACCAGTTCACCTGCTAGTAGAACCAGCTCACTTGCTAGTAGAACCAGTTCACCTGCTAGTAGAACCAGTTCACCTGCTAGTAGAACCAGCTCACCTCCTAGTAGAACCAGCTCACTTGCTAGTAGAACCAGCTCACCTCCTAGTAGAACCAGCTCACTTGCTAGTAGAACCAGCTCACTTGCTAGTAGAACCAGCTCACTTGCTAGTAGAACCAGCTCACCTGCTAGTAGAACCAGCTCACTTGCTAGTAGAACCAGCTCACCTGCTAGTAGAACCAGCTCACCTGCTAGTAGAACCAGCTCACCTCCTAGTAGAACCAGCTCACCTCCTAGTAGAACCAGCTCACTTGCTAGTAGAACCAGCTCACTTGCTAGTAGAACCAGCTCACCTGCTAGTAGAACCAGCTCACCTGCTAGTAGAACCAGTTCACCTCCTAGTAGAACCAGCTCACCTGCTAGTAGAACCAGCTCACCTGCTAGTAGAACCAGCTCACCTCCTAGTAGAACCAGCTCACCTGCTAGTAGAACCAGCTCACCTGCTAGTAGAAACAGCTCGCCTGCTAGTAGAAACCAGTTCACCTGCTAGTAGAAACAGTTCACCTGCTAGTAGAACCAGCTCGCCTGCTAGTAGAAACAGCTCGCCTGCTAGTAGAACCAGCTCACTTGCTAGTAGAACCAGCTCACCTGCTAGTAGAAACAGCTCGCCTGCTAGTAGAACCAGTTCGCCTGCTAGTAGAAACAGCTCGCCTGCTAGTAGAACCAGTTCGCCTGCTAGTAGAAACAGTTCTCCTGCTAGTAGAACCAGCTCGCCTGCTAGTAGAACCAGTTCGCCTGCTAGTAGAAACAGTTCGCCTGCTAGTAGAACCAGCTCGCCTGCTAGTAGAAACAGCTCGCCTGCTAGTAGAACCAGCTCACTTGCTAGTAGAACCAGCTCACCTGCTAGTAGAAACAGCTCGCCTGCTAGTAGAAACAGCTCACCTGCTAGTAGAACCAGTTCACCTGCTAGTAGAAACAGCTCACCTGCTAGTAGAACCAGCTCACCTGCTAGTAGAACCAGTTCACCTCCTAGTAGAACCAGCTCACCTGCTAGTAGAACCAGCTCACCTCCTAGTAGAACCAGCTCACCTGCTAGTAATACCAGTTCACCTGCTAGTAGAACCAGCTCACCTGCTAGTAGAACCAGTTCACCTCCTAGTAGAACCAGCTCACCTGCTAGTAGAACCAGCTCACTTGCTAGTAGAACCAGCTCACCTCCTAGTAGAACCAGCTCACTTGCTAGTAGAACCAGCTCACTTGCTAGTAGAACCAGCTCACCTCCTAGTAGAACCAGCTCACTTGCTAGTAGAACCAGCTCACTTGCTAGTAGAACCAGCTCACTTGCTAGTAGAACCAGCTCACCTGCTAGTAGAACCAGCTCACTTGCTAGTAGAACCAGCTCACTTGCTAGTAGAACCAGTTCACCTGCTAGTAGAACCAGTTCACCTGCTAGTAGAACCAGTTCACCTGCTAGTAGAACCAGCTCACCTCCTAGTAGAACCAGCTCACTTGCTAGTAGAACCAGCTCACCTCCTAGTAGAACCAGCTCACTTGCTAGTAGAACCAGCTCACTTGCTAGTAGAACCAGTTCACCTGCTAGTAGAACCAGCTCACTTGCTAGTAGAACCAGTTCACCTGCTAGTAGAACCAGTTCACCTGCTAGTAGAACCAGCTCACCTCCTAGTAGAACCAGCTCACTTGCTAGTAGAACCAGCTCACCTCCTAGTAGAACCAGCTCACTTGCTAGTAGAACCAGCTCACTTGCTAGTAGAACCAGCTCACTTGCTAGTAGAACCAGCTCACCTGCTAGTAGAACCAGCTCACTTGCTAGTAGAACCAGCTCACCTGCTAGTAGAACCAGCTCACCTGCTAGTAGAACCAGCTCACCTCCTAGTAGAACCAGCTCACCTCCTAGTAGAACCAGCTCACTTGCTAGTAGAACCAGCTCACTTGCTAGTAGAACCAGCTCACCTGCTAGTAGAACCAGCTCACCTGCTAGTAGAACCAGTTCACCTCCTAGTAGAACCAGCTCACCTGCTAGTAGAACCAGCTCACCTGCTAGTAGAACCAGCTCACCTCCTAGTAGAACCAGCTCACCTGCTAGTAGAACCAGCTCACCTGCTAGTAGAAACAGCTCACCTGCTAGTAGAAACAGTTCACCTGCTAGTAGAAACAGCTCACCTGCTAGTAGAACCAGCTCACCTGCTAGTAGAAACAGCTCACCTGCTAGTAGAAACAGCTCACCTGCTAGTAGAACCAGCTCACCTGCTAGTAGAAACAGCTCACCTGCTAGTAGAAACAGCTCACCTGCTAGTAGAAACAGCTCACCTGCTAGTAGAAACAGCTCGCCTGCTAGTAGAACCAGTTCGCCTGCTAGTAGAAACAGCTCGCCTGCTAGTAGAACCAGTTCGCCTGCTAGTAGAAACAGTTCTCCTGCTAGTAGAACCAGCTCGCCTGCTAGTAGAACCAGTTCGCCTGCTAGTAGAAACAGTTCGCCTGCTAGTAGAACCAGCTCGCCTGCTAGTAGAAACAGCTCGCCTGCTAGTAGAACCAGCTCACTTGCTAGTAGAACCAGCTCACCTGCTAGTAGAAACAGCTCGCCTGCTAGTAGAAACAGCTCACCTGCTAGTAGAACCAGTTCACCTGCTAGTAGAAACAGCTCACCTGCTAGTAGAACCAGCTCACCTGCTAGTAGAACCAGTTCACCTCCTAGTAGAACCAGCTCACCTGCTAGTAGAACCAGCTCACCTCCTAGTAGAACCAGCTCACCTGCTAGTAATACCAGTTCACCTGCTAGTAGAACCAGCTCACCTGCTAGTAGAACCAGTTCACCTCCTAGTAGAACCAGCTCACCTGCTAGTAGAACCAGTTCACCTCCTAGTAGAACCAGCTCACCTGCTAGTAGAACCAGCTCACCTGCTAGTAGAACCAGCTCACCTCCTAGTAGAACCAGCTCACCTCCTAGTAGAACCAGCTCACTTGCTAGTAGAACCATCTCACTTGCTAGTAGAACCAGTTCACCTCCTAGTAGAACCAGCTCACCTGCTAGTAGAACCAGTTCACCTGCTAGTAGAAACAGCTCACCTGCTAGTAGAAACAGCTCACCTGCTAGTAGAAACAGCTCGCCTGCTAGTAGAACCAGTTCGCCTGCTAGTAGAAACAGCTCGACTGCTAGTAGAACCAGTTCGCCTGCTAGTAGAAACAGTTCGCCTGCTAGTAGAACCAGCTCGCCTGCTAGTAGAACTAGTTCGCCTGCTAGTAGAAACAGTTCGCCTGCTAGTAGAACCAGCTCGCCTGCTAGTAGAAACAGCTCGCCTGCTAGTAGAAACAGCTCGCCTGCTAGTAGAAACAGCTCACCTGCTAGTAGAAACAGCTCACCTGCTAGTAGAAACAGCTCACCTGCTAGTAGAACCAGTTCACCTGCTAGTAGAAACAGCTCACCTGCTAGTAGAACCAGCTCACCTGCTAGTAGAACCAGTTCACCTGCTAGTAGAACCAGCTCACTTGCTAGTAGAACCAGCTCACCTGCTAGTAGAAACAGCTCACTTGCTAGTAGAAACAGCTCACCTGCTAATAGAACCAGCTCACCTGCTAGTAGAACCAGCTCACCTGCTAGTAGAAACAGCTCACCTGCTAGTAGAACCAGCTCACCTGCTAGTAGAAACAGCTCACTTGCTAGTAGAACCAGCTCACCTGCTAGTAGAACCAGCTCACCTGCTAGTAGAAACAGCTCACCTGCTAGTAGAAACAGTTCACCTGCTAGTAGAAACAGCTCACCTGCTAGTAGAACCAGCT
The DNA here is from genome assembly GCA_030435695.1 of Brachymystax lenok tsinlingensis. NCBI lineage: Eukaryota > Metazoa > Chordata > Actinopteri > Salmoniformes > Salmonidae > Brachymystax > Brachymystax lenok. The sequence continues at coordinate 43,367,485 of CM059788.1, forward strand.
CACCTGCTAGTAGAAACAGCTCACCTGCTAGTAGAAACAGCTCACCTGCTAGTAGAACCAGCTCACCTGCTAGTAGAAACAGCTCACCTGCTAGTAGAAACAGCTCACCTGCTAGTAGAAACAGCTCACCTGCTAGTAGAACCAGTTCACCTGCTAGTAGAAACAGCTCGCCTGCTAGTAGAACCAGTTCGCCTGCTAGTAGAAACAGTTCGCCTGCTAGTAGAACCAGCTCGCCTGCTAGTAGAACCAGTTCGCCTGCTAGTAGAAACAGTTCGCCTGCTAGTAGAACCAGCTCGCCTGCTAGTAGAAACAGCTCGCCTGCTAGTAGAACCAGCTCACTTGCTAGTAGAACCAGCTCACCTGCTAGTAGAACCAGCTCACCTGCTAGTAGAAACAGCTCACTTGCTAGTAGAACCAGCTCGCCTGCTAGTAGAAACAGCTCGCCTGCTAGTAGAACCAGCTCACCTGCTAGTAGAACCAGCTCGCCTGCTAGTAGAAACAGCTCGCCTGCTAGTAGAAACAGCTCACCTGCTAGTAGAACCAGTTCACCTGCTAGTAGAAACAGCTCACCTGCTAGTAGAACCAGCTCACCTGCTAGTAGAACCAGTTCACCTCCTAGTAGAACCAGCTCACCTGCTAGTAGAACCAGCTCACCTCCTAGTAGAACCAGCTCACCTCCTAGTAGAACCAGCTCACTTGCTAGTAGAACCATCTCACTTGCTAGTAGAACCAGTTCACCTCCTAGTAGAACCAGCTCACCTGCTAGTAGAACCAGTTCACCTGCTAGTAGAAACAGCTCACCTGCTAGTAGAAACAGCTCACCTGCTAGTAGAAACAGCTCACCTGCTAGTAGAACCAGTTCACCTGCTAGTAGAAACAGCTCGCCTGCTAGTAGAACCAGTTCGCCTGCTAGTAGAAACAGTTCACCTGCTAGTAGAACCAGCTCGCCTGCTAGTAGAACCAGTTCGCCTGCTAGTAGAAACAGTTCGCCTGCTAGTAGAACCAGCTCGCCTGCTAGTAGAAACAGCTCGCCTGCTAGTAGAAACAGCTCGCCTGCTAGTAGAAACAGCTCACCTGCTAGTAGAAACAGCTCACCTGCTAGTAGAAACAGCTCACCTGCTAGTAGAACCAGTTCACCTGCTAGTAGAAACAGCTCACCTGCTAGTAGAACCAGCTCACCTGCTAGTAGAACCAGTTCACCTGCTAGTAGAACCAGCTCACTTGCTAGTAGAACCAGCTCACCTGCTAGTAGAACCAGCTCACCTGCTAGTAGAAACAGCTCACTTGCTAGTAGAAACAGCTCACCTGCTAATAGAACCAGCTCACCTGCTAGTAGAACCAGCTCACCTGCTAGTAGAAACAGCTCACCTGCTAGTAGAACCAGCTCACCTGCTAGTAGAACCAGCTCGCCTGCTAGTAGAAACAGCTCGCCTGCTAGTAGAAACAGCTCGCCTCCTAGTAGAAACAGCTCGCCTGCTAGTAGAACCAGCTCGCCTGCTAGTTGAACCAGTTCGCCTGCTAGTAGAACCAGTTCGCCTGCTAGTAGAACCAGCTCGCCTGCTAGTAGAAACAGCTCACCTGCTAGTAGAACCAGCTCACCTGCTAGTAGAAACAGCTCACTTGCTAGTAGAACCAGCTCACCTGCTAGTAGAACCAGCTCACCTGCTAGTAGAAACAGCTCACCTGCTAGTAGAAACAGTTCACCTGCTAGTAGAAACAGCTCACCTGCTAGTAGAACCAGCTCACCTGCTAGTAGAAACAGCTCACCTGCTAGTAGAAACAGCTCACCTGCTAGTAGAACCAGCTCACCTGCTAGTAGAAACAGCTCACCTGCTAGTAGAAACAGCTCACCTGCTAGTAGAAACAGCTCACCTGCTAGTAGAAACAGCTCACCTGCTAGTAGAAACAGCTCACCTGCTAGTAGAACCAGTTCACCTGCTAGTAGAAACAGTTCGCTGCTAGTAGAAACAGCTCGCCTGCTAGTAGAACCAGTTCGCCTGCTAGTAGAAACAGTTCGCCTGCTAGTAGAACCAGCTCGCCTGCTAGTAGAACCAGTTCGCCTGCTAGTAGAAACAGTTCGCCTGCTAGTAGAACCAGCTCGCCTGCTAGTAGAAACAGCTCACCTGCTAGTAGAAACAGCTCGCCTGCTAGTAGAAACAGCTCGCCTGCTAGTAGAAACAGCTCACCTGCTAGTAGAAACAGTTCACCTGCTAGTAGAACCAGCTCACCTGCTAGTAGAAACAGCTCACCTGCTAGTAGAACCAGCTCACCTGCTAGTAGAACCAGCTCACCTGCTAGTAGAACCAGCTCACCTGCTAGTAGAACCAGCTCACCTCCTAGTAGAACCAGCTCACCTCCTAGTAGAACCAGCTCACTTGCTAGTAGAACCATCTCACTTGCTAGTAGAACCAGTTCACCTCCTAGTAGAACCAGCTCACCTGCTAGTAGAACCAGTTCACCTGCTAGTAGAAACAGCTCACCTGCTAGTAGAAACAGCTCACCTGCTAGTAGAAACAGCTCACCTGCTAGTAGAACCAGTTCGCCTGCTAGTAGAAACAGCTCGCCTGCTAGTAGAACCAGTTCGCCTGCTAGTAGAAACAGTTCGCCTGCTAGTAGAACCAGCTCGCCTGCTAGTAGAACCAGTTCGCCTGCTAGTAGAAACAGTTCGCCTGCTAGTAGAACCAGCTCGCCTGCTAGTAGAAACAGCTCGCCTGCTAGTAGAAACAGCTCGCCTGCTAGTAGAAACAGCTCACCTGCTAGTAGAAACAGCTCACCTGCTAGTAGAAACAGCTCACTTGCTAGTAGAAACAGCTCACCTGCTAATAGAACCAGCTCACCTGCTAGTAGAACCAGCTCACCTGCTAGTAGAAACAGCTCACCTGCTAGTAGAACCAGCTCGCCTGCTAGTAGAACCAGCTCGCCTGCTAGTAGAAACAGCTCGCCTGCTAGTAGAAACAGCTCGCCTCCTAGTAGAAACAGCTCGCCTGCTAGTAGAACCAGCTCGCCTGCTAGTTGAACCAGTTCGCCTGCTAGTAGAACCAGTTCGCCTGCTAGTAGAACCAGCTCGCCTGCTAGTAGAAACAGCTCACCTGCTAGTAGAAACAGCTCACCTGCTAGTAGAACCAGCTCACCTGCTAGTAGAAACAGCTCACTTGCTAGTAGAACCAGCTCACCTGCTAGTAGAACCAGCTCACCTGCTAGTAGAAACAGCTCACCTGCTAGTAGAAACAGTTCACCTGCTAGTAGAAACAGCTCACCTGCTAGTAGAACCAGCTCACCTGCTAGTAGAACCAGTTCACCTGCTAGTAGAAACAGCTCACCTGCTAGTAGAAACAGCTCACCTGCTAGTAGAAACAGCTCACCTGCTAGTAGAAACAGCTCGCCTGCTAGTAGAACCAGTTCGCCTGCTAGTAGAAACAGTTCGCCTGCTAGTAGAACCAGCTCGCCTGCTAGTAGAACCAGTTCGCCTGCTAGTAGAAACAGTTTGCCTGCTAGTAGAACCAGCTCGCCTGCTAGTAGAACCAGCTCGCCTGCTAGTAGAAACAGCTCGCCTGCTAGTAGAAACAGCTCACCTGCTAGTAGAAACAGTTCACCTGCTAGTAGAAACAGCTCACCTGCTAGTAGAACCAGCTCACCTGCTAGTAGAAACAGCTCACCTGCTAGTAGAAACAGCTCACCTGCTAGTAGAACCAGCTCACCTGCTAGTAGAACCAGTTCACCTGCTAGTAGAAACAGCTCACCTGCTAGTATAAACAGCTCACCTGCTAGTAGAACCAGTTCACCTGCTAGTAGAAACAGCTCACCTGCTAGTAGAACCAGCTCACCTGCTTTACTCTATGATTTGACTGTTTATTTGTAAAAAAAAAGAAAAAAGGAGAAGTTTCACCATATGAAAACAAGAGTTCAATTCACGTAACAGGGACAGACGCACACATTAATCACTAATCACATTAAATATGTAATCTTCTTCAGAAATAACATTGTCAAAGTAACAAAATGACTAGGGCTTTGCAATAATGCTGAAAACCTGTGGGAAATGTTGGGTTTAAGTGGGTTAAAATCTTCCTAAAAATCCCAGAGGGACAAGTCTTTATTGATATTACAAACCAGATGTTTTGACTTCTCCACGTGGTCTATATTAAAGGGTACTTCAATTAATATTACAGGCTTTTAAAATTTAATATTGGTGCACAATTTCTACTTAAAATATCAAATTTGGTGTAACGACACGTAGAGACTGGCCATTCATCACATAGCCTGACATCTCCCTTTAAATATTACTACCTCTCCCAATCCTCTTTCCTCCTCTCACTCCTACCCTCCTTTCTCTGTCTCTCTGGCCCCTTCTGTAAATCTCAGCTCCCCCTCTTCCTCCATCTCCCTGTCCCTCCCTCCCTCAGTCTGTTAGACATACCTTCCATCAT
>CM059788.1:43379408-43431908 GCA_030435695.1 Brachymystax lenok tsinlingensis
GTGAGGTGTAGTCTGGTGGGAACAGCTGAGTTAGTGAGGTGTAGTCTGGTGGGGAACAGAACATCTGAGTTAGTGAGGTGTAGTCTGGTGGGGAACATCTGAGTTAGTGAGGTGCAGTCTGGTGGGGAACAGAACATCTGAGCTAGTGAGGTGTAGTCTGGTGGGGAACAGCTGAGTTAGTGAGGTGTAGTCTGGTGGGAACAGAACATCTGAGTTAGTGAAATGTGGTCTGGTCATCCCCTACCAGCCACATCCCCTCGTTGTCTCTTACTACAAATCTATTCCTCCATCAGTGTTTAAAATATAATTCAGCAGTGATGGAGAACAGGGATGTAGACGCAGAGCCTGATGTTCTGTTGTTATATTTTTACATGTGTTACTTTGGAGCAGGGTGCAAAGTGAGCAATGTTGAAATATTGTATAATTTCATTGCCTGTTTACAACCGAGAGCACAGACCACTCCGAGTAGTCTTTGCAAGTACGCTGTCATTCAGCCTCAGTGTCAGAGAGGGAAAATGGAGCACAGTTCCACGACAGGTATGTCTGCAGCTTCACAGACGTGGTCTCACGTCTTTTCTGTAGCCTAAACAGTTATATAAATATGACCCATATTATGAGATATCTTATTTTATTTATACTGGGATTCATAAACGTTTTATATAATTTCACAAACCATGTTGCGGGCCGCGTTAAACTAATCCCCCAGTCGCTAATTATTGGTTTGATAACGAACAACGTTGTTCAGTCATGTCACCTAGCTAGCTATTGACAATAGGTCAATAGGTCAAGGTCTTGCGATTATCAAATCAAAATCAAATCAAATGTTATTGGTCACATACACATGGTTAGCAGATGTTAATGCGAGTGTGGCGAAATGCTTGTGCTTCTAGTTCTGACAGTGCAGTAATATCTAACAAGTAATTTAACAATTTCCAAGCAACTACCTAATACACACAAATCTAAAGGGGTGAATGAGATTATGTACATACAAATATATGGATGAGCGATGGCTGAGCGGCATAGGCAAGGTGCAGTAGATGGTATAAAATACAGTATATACATGTGATATGAGTAATGAAAGATATGTAGACATTATTAACACACACACGCACACACACACGCACTGCTATTAAGGTTTGCTGGTCAGGCCTGACGGGAGACTCCAGACAGATGGATCTCATTATGACAGATGTCAGAAATAATTCTGCTAGTCCTCCTCCCCTGTATCTGGATGTGCTTCCTCTCTCCTCTCTGGTGTGGTCTGCTCTGGTCTGCCAGTACTAGACTTGCCTGGCTTGCTCTGGTCTGATAGTATTAGTAAGTTTGTCTTCAACCCAAATGTCACCCTATGCCCTATGGGCCCTGGTCTAACGTAGTACACTATACAGGGAATGGGGTGCCATTTGGAAATCACCTTAGCCTGGTCTAGTTTGGTCTGTCCTGGGTCTTACCTGGTCTGTCCTTGGTCTGGCCTGGGTCTTGCCTGGGTCTTAGCTGGTCTTTCCTAGTCTGTGTCAGGCCTGTTCTGTCCTGGTCTGGCTTGGTCTGTTCTGTTCTGTGCCTGGCCTGGTCTGTTCTGGGTCTGGCCCTGTCCTGGTCTGGGTTTACCTTCATAATGCCGTCTTATGGTGAGAGCCCAATTAACGTTACCTATTTGTTTGTGTATCTGTTTTAAAAAATACATATTATACTAGGCAAGTCAGTTAAGAACAAATTCTTATTTACAATGACAGCCTACCCTGGCCAAACCCTCCCCTAACCCAGACGACAATTGTGTGTTACCCTATGGGACTCCCGATCACAGCCAGTTGCGATACAGCCCAGGATTGAACCCAGGTCTCCTAGTGACGCCTCTAGCACGGCGATAAAGTGCCTTAGACCGCTGTACCACTCTGTCCCCGCTAAACGCTGAGGTTGGTGGTTGAGTGGTCCTGTCTGCTAGCAGGGACCAGTTAGCTCAGTCTGGTCTTCATAATGGTCTTTATGAGGTCATCTTAGAGCAGCTTCACTTGTTGACGTCTATTACTGATGCTTGTATTTATCCTCCACTTAGTTTATATAGTCATGTTTGCCGAGGCGAGCAAAAGATGAGAAACTGATATACACAAGTTTGAGTACACACACACACACACAAAAAAAACATGCAAACACAAATGCACACCCACACACACGCACGCACACACACAGGCACACACGCACAGTGGTGTAAAGTATTTAAGTAAAACTACTTTAAAGTACTACTTAAGTAGTTTTAGGGGGGTATCTGTACTTTACTATTCATATTTTTGACAACTTTTACTTTTACTTCACTACTGTACATTAAGAAAATAATTTACTTTTTACTACATATATTTTCCCTGACACCCAAAAGTACTCGTTACATTTTGAATGCTTAGCAGGACAGGAAAATTGTTGGATTCGCACACTTATCAAGAGAACATCCCTGGTCATCCCTACGGCCTTTGATCTGGAGGACTCACTAAACAAAAGCTCTGTTTATAAATTATGTCTGTGTTGGAGTGTGCCCCTGGCTATCCGTAAGTAAAAAAAACAATACAATAATGCCGTCTGCTTTGCTTAATATAAGGAATTTGGAAATATTTATACATTTACTTTTGATACTTAAGTATATTTGAGCAATTCTATTTACTTTTGATACTTAAGTATATTTTTGTTTTTACTTTTACTGAAATAGTGTTTTAAATGGATGACTTTTGCTTTTAAAGGAGTCATTTTCTATTAAGGTATCTATACTTTTACTTAAGCACACACACTGCTAGTTAATATTCTCCACAGAGAGAGCCGGGGAAAGAGAAAGAGAGAGGGAGGGAGAGAAATGGGGAGGGGGAGAGAGGGAAAGGGGGAGAGAGGGAGGGAGAAAGAGGGGGAGGGAGAGAGAGAAAGGGGGAGAGCGAGAGAAGGGGAGAGAGAGAGAGAAAGAGAGAGGGGGAAAGGAGAAATAGAGATAGAAGTAGAGAGAGGGAGAGAGAGAGAAGGAGAAAGAGAGAGAGAAAGCAAGAGAGAGAGAAAGAAAGAGGGAAAAAGAGTGAGAGAGAGAGAGAGAGAGAGAGAGAGAGAGAGAGAGAGAGAGAGAGAGAGAGAGAGAGAGAGAGAGAGAGAGAGAGTTCCTGGTTTAAATTCCTTGGGATAAGATCATGCAGAAGAGAAAGAGCCTTTGGCTGGGAGGTAGGTAGGGAGGGAGGGAGGGGAATGGAGAAGTGGGGATCTAATTTCCTTTTCCAAATGTTCATGAAAAACAGACGGCCTCAGATATTTCATAAGTACAGTCTCTGGTTATTTATCTGTCACATTCCTCTACACCAGGAAGGCTGAGCTGCCTCCATTCTTCTACACCAGGAAGGCTGCCTCCAAAATGCCACCCTATTCCCTACATAGTGCATTACTTTTAACCAGTCCCTTTGGTTAGTATGGTCTTTGGTCAAAAGTAGTGCACTATGTAGGGAATAGTGTTCCATTGGTGCATGTGTGTCTGTCTTTGGACACAGTAGAGAAGCCAACCCGCTGCTCGATTGTCCGACTGGGTCAGTCTGAGATACAGTTGAAGTCGGAGGTTTACATACACTTATAGGTTGGAGTCAATAAAACTAGTTTTTCAACCACTCCACAAGTTTCTTGTTAACAAACAATAGTTTTGAGAAGTCGGTTAGGACTAGGAATTTTTCCAACAATTGTTTACAGACAGATTATTTCACTTATAATTCACTGTATCACAATTCCAGTGGGTCAGAAGTTTACATACACTAAGTTGACTGTGCCTTTAAACAGCTTGGAAAATTCCAGAAAATGATGTCATGGCTTTAGAAACTTCTGATAGGCTAATTGACATCATTTTAGCCAATTGGAGATGTACCTGTGGATGTATTTCAAGGCTTACCTTCAAACTCAGTGCCTCTTATCTTGACATCATGGGAAAATCTAAATAAATCAGCCAAGACCTCAGAAAAAAAATTGTAGACCTCCACAAGTCTGGTTCATTCTTGGGAGTAATTTCCAAATGCCTGAAGGTACCACGTTCATCTGAACAAGCAATAGTACGCAAGTATGAATACCATGGGACCACGCAGCCGTCAGGAAGGAGAAGCGTTCTGTCTCCTAGAGATGAATGTACTTTGGTGTGAAAAGTGCAAATCAATCCCAGAACAACAGCAAAGTACCTTGTGAAGATGCTGGAGGAAACAAGTACAAAAATATCTATATCCACAGTAAAACGAGTCCTGTATCGACATAACCTGAAAGGCCGCTCAGCAAGGAAGAAGCCACTGCTCCAAAACCGCCATAAAAAAAGCCAGACTACGGTTTGCAACTGCACATGGGGACAAAGATCGTACTTTTTGGACTGTTTGGCCATAATGACCATCTGTCTTTCTGTCTGTCTGTCTCTCTGTCTGTGGATAGGTTTGTTTGATGTTCAGAAGCTGCTGTCTCCATTATCACACACATAAATCTACATCGGTCTTCTGTCACACGTTTGTTTGATTTCCACTCTGTATGGAAACAACATTAGAACGGAACTGTATTCTGTTCTCAAATGTTCCTGTTGTAATGTGATCTGGCAGTGACAGTTAGAATCTGAATCAGAATATTACAGTAATATTACAGTATTATTACAGTAATATTACAGTAACATTTGTGGTGTTGGCTGAGGGGTGGGGCGAGGGGTAAGGTGAGGTGTGGGGTTGAGTGAGGGGTATTGGGTGTGAGGTGAGGTGTGGTGTGGTGTGGTGTGGGGTTGAGTGAGGGGTATTGGGTGTGAGGTGAGGTGTGGTGTGGTGAGGTGTGGGGTTGAGTGAGGGGTATTGGGTGTGAGGTGAGGTGTGGGGTGAGGGGTGTGGTGTGGTGTGGTGTGGGGTTGAGTGAGGGGTATTGGGTGTGAGGTGAGGTGTGGGGTTGAGTGAGGGGTATTGGGTGTGAGGTGGGGTGAGGGGTGTGGTGTGGTGTGGGGTTGGGTGAGGGGTACTGGGTGTGAGGTGAGGTGTGGTGTGGTGTGGTGTGGGGTTGAGTGAGGGGTACTGCGTGTGAGGTGAGGTGTGGTGTGGTGAGGTGTGGGGTTGAGGAGGGGTATTGGGTGTGAGGTGAGGGGTGTGGTGTGGTGTGGGGTTGAGTGAGGGGTATTGGGTGTGAGGTGAGGTGTGGTGTGGTGTGGTGTGGGGTTGAGTGAGGGGTACTGGGTGTGAGGTGAGGTGTGGTGTGGTGAGGTGTGGGGTTGAGTGAGGGGTATTGGGTGTGAGGTGAGGTGTGGTGTGGGGTTGAGTGAGGGGTGTGGGGTGAGGTGAGTTGTGGGGTTGGGTGAGGGGTACTGGGTGTGAGGTGAGGTGTGGTGTGGTGTGGGGTTGAGTGAGGGGTGGGGTTGGGTGAGGGTAAAGTGTGGGGTTGGGTGAGGGGTATTGGGTGTGATGTGAGGTGTGGGGTGAGGGGTGTGGGGTGAGGTGTGGTGTGGTGTGGTGTGGGGTTGAGTGAGGGGTATTGGGTGTGGGGTGAGGTGAGTTGTGGGGTAAGGTGTGGGGTGAGGGGTATTGGGTGTGAGGTGAGGTGTGGTGTGGTGTGGGGTTGAGGAGGGGTATTGGGTGTGAGGTGAGGTGTGGTGTGGTGTGGGGTTGAGGAGGGGTATTGGGTGTGAGGTGAGGTGTGGTGTGGTGTGGGGTTGGGTGAGGGGTATTGGGTGTGAGGTGAGGTGTGGTGTGGTGTGGTGTGGGGTTGAGTGAGGGGTATTGGGTGTGAGGTGAGGTGTGGTGTGGTGTGGGGTTGAGTGAGGGGTATTGGGTGTGAGGTGAGGTGTGGTGTGGTGTGGGGTTGAGTGAGGGGTATTGGGTGTGAGGTGAGGTGTGGTGTGGTGTGGGGTTGGGTGAGGGGTATTTGGTGTGAGGTGAGGTGTGGTGTGGTGTGGTGTGGGGTTGGGTGAGGGGTATTGAGTGAGGTGAGTTGTGGGGTAAGGTGTGGGGTTGGGTGAGGGGTACTGGGTGTGAGGTGAGGTGTGCCGTGCCGTGAGGGGTGTGTGGTGAGGTGAGCTTTATTTGTACTTGTGTAGCAGAGGTGATTTGGAATCTTCGCTTGTGAAGAAGCAGCCCTGCCAGAGACTTGTAACCCTAAATGTCGTCCTCGGACCTAGAGAATAGCCTTTATCTAATGGTAGAGGGGTTGGGGTTGGTGAACGGAAGACCCATATTCAATACCCAGCACTTATACTGACTCGCTCTCTCCTCCTCATCTCCTGGAGGTGTTGGAGGAACATGTTGGGTTAAATGCGGAAGACACATTTCAGAAGAATGCATTCGGTTGCACACCTAACAACGCATACCCCCTTTCCCTTTATGTCACTTATCTTTTTTTGGGGGGGAGTTGTGAGATTGGTTTAACGTCTTCTCTCTTCTTACAGGGTGACATCCAGCAGCTGCTGATTGTGGCCGACCCACGAGCAGCATACGACTACTGTGAACACTACAGCCCTGACTGTGAAACACCTCACCAGGAGCAGCCACAGGCACAGGAACCAGAGGATGAGGTATGGAGGGAGGGAGGGAGGGAGGGAGGGAGGAGGGAGGGAGGGAGGGAGGGAGGGAGGGAGGGAGGGAGGGAGGGAGGGAGAGAGATTGAGAGAGAGAGAGAGAGAGAGAGAGAGAGAGAGAGAGAGAGAGAGAGAGAGTGTGTGGGAGGGAGGGAGGGGAGAGAGGGAGGAAGAGAGAGCGAGAGAGAGAGAGAGATAGAGGTGGGTAGAGAGAGAGAGAGAGAGAGAGAGAGAGAGAGAGAGAGAGAGAGAGAGAGAGAGAGAGAGAGAGAGAGAGAGAGAGAGAGGATGAGGTCATTATCTGGATGAGTGAAGGATGAAAGCAGGAGGGATGGCAGTGAGGGAGAGAGGGTGGGGGTTTTGTGTTCAGGTAATGTAAGCTGGATACTTCTGTAAAACGCGTGTTGTCCATCAAAGGCTATCTTTAAATCCTCCCCATTTGAAGACATATTACACAGTAATTTATAGACTTGAACAGTGCGATAAATTCCCACTGTATCCTGACAAAGAGTAGTATCTCAAAGCCTACCTCTGTGTATCTCAGAGCCTGCCAATCTAGTAAGGTAAAAACATGTAGTGACTTGCCAGAGGGAACATTTTGACAAGATTCACATGTGAAATAAATGTCTTCAATCTATTTTGACCTATTTCTTCTTTGTCATACGATCATATTTCAAGATGAAAACTGATGCTTTTATCATCGGTGTCTTTGTTTTATGTCAACTGACTCCAATTTCCTGTAAATCCTCAACTGGCTCCAACTCCATGTAAACCCTCAACTGGCTCCAACTCCATGTAAATCCTCAACTGGCTCCAACTCCATATAATCCTCAACTGGCTCCAACTTCATGTAAATCCTCAACTGGCTCCAACTCCATGTAAATCCTCAACTGTCTCCAACTCCATATAATCCTCAACTGGCTCCAACTCCATATAATCCTCAACTGGCTCCAACTTCATGTAAATCCTCAACTGGCTCCAACTCCATGTAATCCTCAACTGGCTCCAACTCCATGTAATCCTCAACTAGTTCCAACTCCATGTAACTCCTCAATTGGTTTCAACTCCATGTAAATCCTCAACTGGCTCCAACTCCATGTAAATCCTCAACTGGCTCCAACTCCATGTAAATCCTCAACTGGCTCCAACTCCATGTAAATCCTCAACTGGCTCCAACTCCATGTAAATCCTCAACTGGCTCCAACTCCATGTAAATCCTCAATTGTCTCTAACTCCATGTAATCTCAACTGGTTCCAACTCCATGTAAATTCAATTGACTCAATTTCCTGTAAATTCAATTGGCTCCAACTCCATGTAATCCTCAATTGGTTTCCAACTTTGTAATCCTCAATTGGCTCCAACTTTATGTAATCCTCAACTGGTTCCAACTCCATGTAAATTCAATTGGTTTCAACTTATGTAAATCCTCAATTGGCTCCAATTTATGTAAATTCAATTGGCTCCAATTTATATAATCCCCAACTGGCTCCAACTCCATGTAATCCTCAACTGGCTCCAACTCCATGTAATCCTCAACTGGCTTCAACTCCTTGTAATCCTCAACTGGCTCCAACTCCATGTAAATCCTCAACTGGCTCCAACTCCATGTGATCCTCAACTGGCTCCAACTCCATGTAAATCCTCAACTGGCTCCAACTCCTTGTAATCCTCAACTGGCTCCAACTCCATGTAATCCTCAACTGGCTCCAACTCCTTGTAATCCTCAACTGGCTCCAACTCCATGTAAATCCTCAACTGGCTCCAACTCCATGTAATCCTCAACTGGCTCCAACTCCTTGTAATCCTCAACTGGCTCCAACTCCATGTAATCCTCAACTGGTTCCAACTCCATGTAAATCCTCAATTGGTTTCAACTCCATGTAAATCCTCAACTGGCTCCAACTCCTTGTAATCCTCAACTGGCTCCAACTCCATGTAAATCCTCAACTGGCTCCAACTCCATGTGATCCTCAACTGGCTCCAACTCCATGTAAATCCTCAAACACACAACCATCCACTCTGCAAAGCTTCATTCTTTAACCAAATCCACATACTCAAAATATAATGATGTCAAGGTTTCTCTCCAAATGGCACCATATACCCTACATAGTGCACTACTTTGACCAGAGCCCAGTGTGCCCTTGTCAAAGGAAGTGCACTATGTAGGGACTAGGCTGCCATTTGAGAAGCAGAATCTGTAGTCTGATATTCAGATCTCATCCTGAAGGAAACGCTGACATTTTCCTATTCCACTGTATGAGCTCACACTGGAAATTTCCTCTTCCACTGCCACAAAATCTGAGCCTCTACTTTGGTGTTTGTGTGCTTGTGTGTGCGTGTGTGTGTGTGTGTGTGTGTGTGTGTGTGTGTGTGTGTGTGTGAGAGAGAGTGGTCTCAGTGATTTATACCTATAATGACTGCACCAGGTTTCAGGAGTCTTGGAGCTCAGCTCTCCTTTCCTGGGATTACACACACAGGGCAGTGGAACATACACACATACAGTATACACCACATTTCATAAATAAAAGATTTATGGTTAAATAAATAAATAATCTAATATATAAACTAATAATAATAGAGCACCAGTCAAAAGTTTGGGCACACCTACTCAGTCAAGGGTTTTTCTACATTTGTACTATTTTCTACATTGTAGAATAATAGTGAAGACATCACAACTATGAAATAACTCATATGGAATCATGTAGTAACCAAAAAAGTGTTAAACAAATCAAAATATATTTTAGATTTTAGATTCTTCAAAGTAGCCACCCGTTGCCTTGATGACAGCTTTGCACACTCTTGGCATTCTCTCAACCAGCTTCATGAGTTACCTGGAATGCATTTCAAATAACAGGTGAGCCTTGTGTCCCTTGAATGAGTATGTGTGTCCAAACTTTTGACTGGTACTGTATATGACATTATTATAGTTGTTGTAGTCTGTGAATCAAATTAGGTAATTGGGTTCATCTGAGTCTAGAGAAAGACACACACACACACACACACACACACACACATCCTGGAAAACCAACTACTGCTGCTGGACGCCCTGCCCAATATCTGGAAAACCAACTACTGCTGCTGGACACCCTGTCCAATACCTGGAAAACCAACTACTGCTGCTGGACACCCTGTCCAATTCCTGGAAAACCAACTACTGCTGCTAGGAGTTATAACGTCTCTGTCTCTATTCTGGTCCCAGATCTGTTCGTGCTCCATAGCCAACTGGCTAGCCCCTCTAGCCTGGTCCCAGATCTGTTCGTGTTTCATAGCCAACTGGCTAGCCCATCTAGCTTGGTCCCAGATCTGTTCGTGTTTCATAGCCAACTGGCTAGCCCAGCTAGCCTGCTCCCAGGCCATTCAACAACACTAATTAGAGTATAGGTAGCATTAAGAGATGCTTGCCTCACTCATCTTCCAACTCCTGTTAAGGAGATGGTTAAAGTGAACCACATTGGGATGGATCGAGTCCTTGACATAATTGTCTTTATAAATCCATGTTGTTTTCATTGAGGCGATAGAGCTACTTTATAGGTACGCCTCTTCTAGATTATACAAAAATAAAATCAATAGTTATTATTATATTATCATTATATTACCAATCAGGTGTTTCCGGTCTGTTGATCAGATGACCTTAGGGAAGGAACAAGGGATGGCGGGTTGAAAGGATGGAGGGATGGAGGGATTGAGTGACGTAGGGTCAGGGGGTTCAATGTTCATAGCATGACTTTGACCCTGACCTTTACCAGACCCTGACCCCTGAGCCCTACCCACCCCATGATGCTTTGCAACACCCAGACACACGCCTGGAGACAGAGACACATGCAACAGCAGAGAGGCAGGAAGGAGAAGAGGGATGGAGAGAGAAGCAGAGTCTTTTATGAGCACACTTCAATATTTATCTTTCATCAAACTCTCTGGCCTGTGGTGGTGAATGCTTTAGGCTTGGTCAGGCTCTCCAACTTCATAAATATACTATCTCGGTTTCCTTTCTCTCTCTCTCTGTGCTCTCTGTGCTCTCTGTGCTCTCTCTCTCTCTCTCTCTCTCTCTCTCTCTCTCTCTCTCTCTCTCTCTCTCTCTCTCTCTTTTCTGTTTCTCTTTCTGTGCTCTCTCTCTCTCTCTCTCCTTTTCTCTCTCTCTCTCTCTCTAATTTTCTCTCACTCTGTGCTCTCTACCTCCTTTTCTCTCTCTCTCTCCACTTCTCTCTCCTTTTCTCTCTCTCGTTTTCTCTCTCTCTCTCTCTCTCTCTCTCTCTCTCTCTCTCTCTCTCTCTCTCTCTCTCTCTCTCTCTCTCTCTCTCTCTCCGTTGTCCAGGGAAACCCAAGGCAGTCAGCCAGCCCATCGGGCCTTCGGTCGTATAATTGATGAGTTCTTTAGTTGAACTGGGACTAATATTAATCTGTCCCTTCTTATAGAGGTAGAGATAGAGCATCAGCCTCTGTTTTGACTGGACACCAGTTGTTTGAATGGTCAAAAGAAGTGCACTATGTAGGGAATAGGGGTTTCATTTGGGATGCACACTTAGCCTGTTAACTTCATTTGCCTCGCCTCTGTTTTGACTGGACCAAATAAAGAAAAGTTAAAGAATCGTTGCTCCTCAATGCCAGACGTTATGTTTTCTGTCTTTCAAAGTGTTTACAGGCTGTTTACCGTAATTGTAACTTAACTTATCTTATTTTGGAACTGTATATCCTCTGCTATCTTTAGGTTGCCCATTAAGGATTCACCTATAAACACACTTTCATTTTTTTACCCGTGTGTTCCCAGATGTTTCCCAGACATGCCACTATGCAAATATTATGCCATTAACATGTAATCCATATAGCTATTTAAAAAATATATTGAAAAGTATGTTAAAAAAAAGTGTGTTTTATTCTCACACACTCATACGCTCTGCCTGTAGATGACTAGGTGGGACAACCACATATCACTGGCATAGAAAGGACATTTTTCTTCAATATCGTAGCTATTAAAAGAGTCAGAGCTAGAAGGGGGTGGGGGGTGGGGGGGTCAATCACAAGTGCTGGTTACGTTATTATATATATATATATATATATATATATATATATATATATATATTATATATATATTATTCTACAATGTAGAAAATAGTCTATCTAGAGGATATAGTACTTTAGAGGATATAGTACTTTAGAGGATATAGTACTTTAGAGGATGTAGTGCCATAGAGGATATAGTCCTTTAGAGGATATAGTTCTTTAGAGGATATAGTACTATAGAGGATATAGTACTTTAGAGGATATAGTACTATAGAGGATATAGTACTATAGAGGATATAGTACTTTAGAGGATATAGTACTATAGAGGATGTAGTACTATAGAGGATATAGTACTATAGAGGATATAGTACTACAGAGGATATAGTACTTTAGAGGATATAGTACTATAGAGGATATAGTACTATAGAGGATATAGTACTTTAGAGGATATAGTACTATAGAGGATATAGTACTACAGAGGTACTTTAGAGGATATAGTACTACAGAGGATATAGTACTATAGAGGATATAGTACTACAGAGGATATAGTACTACAGAGGATATAGTACTTTAGAGGATATAGTACTTTAGAGGATATAGTACTATAGAGGATATAGTACTATAGAGGATATAGTACTTTAGAGGATATAGTACTACAGAGGATATAGTACTTTAGATGATATAGTACTTTAGAGAATATAGTACTATAGAGGATGTAGTACTTTAGAGGATAGAGTACTTTAAAGGATACAGTGTCATATGTCCTTGTTTACCCGTGTGCTGACGCTGTTCCTGTCCTGTTACCTGTCTGTTCCTCATTAAAATGTTCAACTCCCTATACCTGCTTCTCATCTCCAGCATCGGTCCTTTTACAGCACGGCATTTGATATTACAACGACACTCAATCTTTGATTTGAGTGAGAGAGCAGAGTTGTTGGGAACTGTCTAAAACAACAGCGCTCATCTCAGTCAGAAGAATGTGACATATCCTATTATCCTTTTTTTGTTGCTGTACGTATTGAAAAAGGAATACCGTATTTACATGTGTGTACTAACCGGTTACCTGTCCCTCCTCTCCCGTCCAGTACAATTCATACGACCTAGAGTACAGTGAGGTCTATGACTACAGTGAAGGAGAAGTAGCCACTGAAACTGCCCCAACCGAAGGAGCACCTGCACCTGAGGTAAAACACACCCCCTACAAGGGGGACAATGACATCTCCACTTCATGGACGTGATTTATATCCAGTCTTATATCTAACGTAGTTATAGATATACATATAATTCATAACATCTGAATATGTTACCTTTACATAGTGGGTAATTACTAAGTAAACTAACATATTACAAAATGGTTGGAACACATCTATGTGTCTCTGAGGTGAGTATGGATGTTGCCTTTCTCATGTTGATGCTGTAGTGAGTGGTTACATTTCTCATGTTGATGCTATAGTGAGTGGTTACATTTCTCGTGTTGATGCTATAGTGAGTGGTTAGATTTCTCTTGTTGATGCTATAGTGAGTGGTTACATTTCTCATGTTGATGCTGTAGTGAGTGGTTACATTTCTCATGTTGATGCTGTAGTGAGTGGTTACATTTCTCATGTTGATGCTATAGTGAGTGGTTACATTTCTCATGTTGATGCTGTAGTGAGTGGTTAGATTTCTCATGTTGATGCTGTAGTGAGTGGTTACATTTCTCATGTTGATGCTATAGTGAGTGGTTACATTTCTCGTGTTGATGCTATAGTGAGTGGTTACATTTCTCGTGTTGATGCTATAGTGAGTGGTTACATTTCTCATGTTGATGCTGTAGTGAGTGGTTAGATTTCTCATGTTGATGCTGTAGTGAGTGGTTACATTTCTCATGTTGATGCTATAGTGAGTGGTTACATTTCTCATGTTGATGCTGTAGTGAGTGGTTACATTTCTCATGTTGATGCTGTAGTGAGTGGTTACATTTCTCATGTTGATGCTATAGTGAGTGGTTACATTTCTCATGTTGATGCTGTAGTGAGTGGTTACATTTCTCATGTTGATGCTGTAGTGAGTGGTTACATTTCTCATGTTGATGCTGTAGTGAGTGGTTACATTTCTCATGTTGATGCTATAGTGAGTGGTTACATTTCTCATGTTGATGCTATAGTGAGTGGTTACATTTCTCATGTTGATGCTGTAGTGAGTGGTTACATTTCTCATGTTGATGCTGTAGTGAGTGGTTACATTTCTCATGTTGATGCTATAGTGAGTGGTTACATTTCTCATGTTGATGCTATAGTGAGTGGTTAGATTTCTCATGTTGATGCTATAGTGAGTGGTTACATTTCTCATGTTGATGCTATAGTGAGTGGTTACATTTCTCATGTTGATGCTGTAGTGAGTGGTTACATTTCTCATGTTGATGCTGTAGTGAGTGGTTACATTTCTCATGTTGATGCTGTAGTGAGTGGTTACATTTCTCATGTTGATGCTGTAGTGAGTGGTTAGATTTCTCATGTTGATGCTGTAGTGAGTGGTTACATTTCTCATGTTGATGCTATAGTGAGTGGTTAGATTTCTCATGTTGATGCTGTAGTGAGTGGTTAGATTTCTCATGTTGATGCTGTAGTGAGTGGTTACATTTCTCATGTTGATGTTGTAGTGAGTGGTTACATTTCTCATGTTGATGCTGTAGTGAGTGGTTACATTTCTCATGTTGATGCTATAGTGAGTGGTTACATTTCTCATGTTGATGCTATAGTGAGTGGTTAGATTTCTCATGTTGATGCTATAGTGAGTGGATACATTTCTCATGTTGATGCTGTAGTGAGTGGTTACATTTCTCGTGAGTCTTTATCTTCCGAGCATTTTCTACCTATTCCTTATTCTTTCTTGTGTTTTATCATGAATGTACAGGCTGCCGCTGTGGATAAAGCTGCTGTGGATGGAGAATACACAGCCTATGACTACGGCACAGTGGACAGCGCTCAACCGGCTGAGAACCCTACAGACTCAACCTCTTCAATCCTGGTACATACTTCTCCATGTTTAATGACACCTTTATCACTAAGTGTTAGGTTATTCACTGAGTGTTAGGTTATTCACTAAATGTTAGGTTATTCACTAAGTGTTAGGTTATTCACTAAATGTTAGGTTATTCACTAAATGTTAGGTTATTCACTAAGTGTTAGGTTATTCACTAAGTGTTAGGTTATTCACTAAATGTTAGGTTATTCACTAAATGTTAGGTTATTCACTAAGTGTTAGGTTATTCACTAAGTGTTAGGTTATTCACTAAGTGTTAGGTTATTCACTAAATGTTAGGTTATTCACTAAGTGTTAGGTTGTTCACTAAGTGTTAGGTTATTCACTAAATGTTAGGTTATTCACTAAGTGTTAGGTTATTCACTAAATTTTAGGTTATTCACTAAATGTTAGTGAATAACCTAACATTTAGTGAATAACCTAACATTTAGTGAATAACCTAAAATTTAGTGAATAACCTAACACTTAGTGAATAACCTAACATTTAGTGAATAACCTAACATTTAGTGAATAACCTAAGTGTTAGGTTATTCACTAAGTGTTAGGTTATTCACTAAATGTTAGGTTATTCACTAAATGTTAGGTTATTCACTAAGTGTTAGGTTATTCACAAAATGTTAGGTTATTCACAAAATGTTAGGTTGTTCACTAAGTGTTAGGTTATTCACTAAGTGTTAGGTTATTCACTAAGTGTTAGGTTATTCACTAAGTGTTAGGTTATTCACAAAATGTTAGGTTATTCACTAAATGTTAGGTTGTTCACTAAGTGTTAGGTTATTCACTAAGTGTTAGGTTATTCACTAAATGTTAGGTTATTCACTAAGTGTTAGGTTATTCACTACATTTTAGGTTATTCACTAAATGTTAGGTTATTCACTAAATGTTAGGTTATTCACTAAGTGTTAGGTTATTCACTAAGTGTTAGGTTATTCACTAAATGTTAGGTTATTCACTAAGTGTTAGGTTATTCACTAAATGTTAGGTTGTTCACTAAGTGTTAGGTTATTCACTAAGTGTTAGGTTATTCACTAAATGTTAGGTTATTCACTAAATGTTAGGTTATTCACTAAGTGTTAGGTTATTCACTAAGTGTTAGGTTATTCACTAAATGTTAGGTTATTCACTAAGTGTTAGGTTATTCACTAAATGTTAGGTTATTCACTAAATGTTAGGTTATTCACTAAGTGTTAGGTTATTCACTAAGTGTTAGGTTATTCACTAAATGTTAGGTTATTCACTAAGTGTTAGGTTATTCACAAAATGTTAGGTTATTCACAAAATGTTAGGTTATTCACTAAATGTTAGGTTGTTCACTAAGTGTTAGGTTATTCACTAAGTGTTAGGTTATTCACTAAGTGTTAGGTTATTCACTAAGTGTTAGGTTATTCACAAAATGTTAGGTTATTCACTAAATGTTAGGTTGTTCACTAAGTGTTAGGTTATTCACTAAATGTTAGGTTATTCACTAAGTGTTAGGTTATTCACTACATTTTAGGTTATTCACTAAATGTTAGGTTATTCACTAAATGTTAGGTTATTCACTAAGTGTTAGGTTATTCACTAAATTTTAGGTTATTCACTAAGTGTTAGGTTATTCCCAAAATGTTAGGTTATTCACAAAATGTTAGGTTATTCACTAAATGTTAGGTTGTTCACTAAGTGTTAGGTTATTCACTAAGTGTTAGGTTATTCACTAAGTGTTAGGTTATTCACAAAATGTTAGGTTGTTCACTAAATGTTAGGTTGTTCACTAAGTGTTAGGTTATTCACTAAGTGTTAGGTTATTCACTAAATGTTAGGTTATTCACTAAGTGTTAGGTTATTCACTAAATGTTAGGTTATTCACTAAATGTTAGGTTATTCACTAAATGTTAGGTTATTCACTAAGTGTTAGGTTATTCACTAAGTGTTAGGTTATTCACAAAATGTTAGGTTATTCACTAAGTGTTAGGTTATTCACAAAATGTTAGGTTATTCACAAAATGTTAGGTTATTCACTAAATGTTAGGTTGTTCACTAAGTGTTAGGTTATTCACTAAGTGTTAGGTTATTCACTAAGTGTTAGGTTATTCACTAAGTGTTAGGTTATTCACAAAATGTTAGGTTATTCACTAAATGTTAGGTTGTTCACTAAGTGTTAGGTTATTCACTAAATGTTAGGTTATTCACTAAGTGTTAGGTTATTCACTACATTTTAGGTTATTCACTAAATGTTAGGTTATTCACTAAATGTTAGGTTATTCACTAAGTGTTAGGTTATTCACAAAATGTTAGGTCATTCACTAAATGTTAGGTCATTCACTAAATGTTAGGTTATTCACAAAATGTTAGGTTATTCACAAAATGTTAGGTTATTCACAAAATGTTAGGTCATTCACTAAATGTTAGGTTATTCACTAAATGTTAGGTTATTCACTAAATGTAAGGTTGTTCACTAAATGTTAGGTTATTCACTAAGTGTTAGGTTGTTCACTGAACTACAGAGTTTAACTCAGAGTCTGTGTCCCAAATTGCACCCTATATTCCGTATAAAGTGCACCACTTTTGACCTGAGCCTACTGTATGTGTTTCTTATGATCAGTATTGCACTATATAGGGAATAGATTGCCATAAGACACAAGCCATGTCTTTCTCTGAAGGAGGAGGGACCTCCTTGTCCCATTAAAGTAAAAATATGACCCGAAATGACAAAGGCAGATTTTCTTTTAAAACATGTAGGATTATTCCAACAGCTGAGCCGCCAGACAGAGATACATCAACATTATATACGGTGGTTTAATGCATGTGGCATATGAAATGCCAGAACGCTTGCCAATACCACACGATGTAATATCAATACCTCATGTTATATTCTGGTGAGAACATTCCCTGTGTCCATTAATTACGAGGCCAATTTAAATACATTCAAATGGCTAGTAAATACTGAGGCATAGTGTATCGTATTTTCAAAGAGATTGTTTAAGAATTTAGACTTAAAACGGGTTTAAAAGCAGCCCAGGGCTACAAAGCAGGAAGTCCTTATGTTGAAAACTATTTTTGAACGTTTCTGAACTCACCATCCAATTTAGAAATGACGAATCAAATCAAATCAAAGTTTCTTTGTCACGTGCGCCGAATACAACAGGTGTAGACCTTACAGTGAAATGCTTACTTACAGGCTCTAACCAACAGTGCAAAAAAATGTATTAGGTGAACAATAGGTAAGTAAAGAAATAAAAACAACAGTTAAAAAGACAGTGAAAAATAACAATAGCGAGGCTATATACAGTAGAGAGGCTATATACAGTAGAGAGGCTATATACAGTAGTGAGGCTATATACAGTAGAGAGGCTATATACAGTAGAGAGGCTATATACAGTAGTGAGGCTATATACAGTAGTGAGGTTATATACAGTAGTGAGGTTATATACAGTAGAGAGGCTATATACAGTAGAGAGGCTATATACAGTAGTGAGGTTATATACAGTAGTGAGGTTATATACAGTAGAGAGGCTATATACAGTAGTGAGGCTATATACAGTAGTGAGGCTACATACAGTAGAGGCTATATACAGTACAGAGGCTATATACAGTAGTGAGGTTATATACAGTAGAGAGGCTATTTACAGTAGTGAGGCTATATACAGTAGTGAGGTTATATACAGTAGCGAGGCTATATACAGTAGAGAGGCTATATACAGTAGCGAGGCTATATACAGTAGCGAGGCTATATACAGTAGTGAGGTTATATACAGTAGAGAGGCTATATACAGTAGTGAGGCTATATACAGTAGTGAGGTTATATACAGTAGCGAGGCTATATACAGTAGCGAGGCTATATACAGTAGAGGGGCTATATACAGTAGTGAGGCTATATACAGTAGAGGCTATATACAGTAGCGAGGCTATATACAGTAGAGAGGCTATATACAGTAGCGAGGCTATATACAGTAGCGAGGCTATATACAGTAGAGAGGCTATA
Source organism: Brachymystax lenok tsinlingensis (assembly GCA_030435695.1). NCBI lineage: Eukaryota > Metazoa > Chordata > Actinopteri > Salmoniformes > Salmonidae > Brachymystax > Brachymystax lenok. The sequence continues at coordinate 43,397,916 of CM059788.1, forward strand.
TACAGTAGCGAGGCTATATACAGTAGCGAGGCTATATACAGTAGAGAGGCTATATACAGTAGCGAGGCTATATACAGTAGCGAGGCTACATACAGACACCGGTCAGTCAGGCTGATTGAGGTAGTATGTACATGTAGGTATGGTTAAAGTGACTATGCATATATGATGAACAGAGAGTAGCAGTAGCGAGGCTACATACAGACACCGGTCAGTCAGGCTGATTGAGGTAGTATATGTACATGTAGGTATGGTTAAAGTGACTATGCATATATGATCAACAGAGAGTAGCAGTAGAGTAAAGAGGGGTTGGCGGGTGGCGGGACAAAGCCCTCAGCTTGCGATCTCCGAGTTAGATTACTAGATATTACAAAGATCAAAGAACAAAACAATGGATGTTCTTTTTCCTTGGAGTCACAAGAACCCTGTGTGGCTTTTCAACTGTGTCCAACATGGACCTTATTACCCATAGGGCTCTGGTCAAAAGTAGTGCACTATGTAGGGAATAGGGTGCCATAGGGCTCTGGTCAAAGGTAGTGCACTATGTAGGGAATAGGGTGCCCTTTGGGACAGAAACAACTCTTCAATCTGATCTTGATATAAAATTACTATTAAAACTGCCAACTAATGAATTGTGACCAACGGGGTTCATCCTATCTCCTCTTGTTTGTTGTGACCAACGGGGTTCATCCTATCTCCTCTTGTTTGTTGTGACCAACGGGGTTCATCCTATCTCCTCTTGTTTATTGTGACCAACGGGGTTCATCCTATCTCCTCTTGTTTATTGTGTCCAGCGGGGCAGTTTCCTGTAGTTTCCCGGTCTTCGTTTGATCTAAACCATCGCGTAAACGTAGTCCTTACTGAGAGACATCCAGGGGTAAAGTGAGACAATATGGGTGCAATGCCACCGAAGCATGCCACATATCTGCAACACATTATGGCACCGTCATGAGGGTGCAGGTGAACAAGTCTACACAACCCAGGACATGAATTCATTAAAAATAATTTTGTAAGACGAGGAGAGACGAAACAATGTCCGCGGGTGAAGGAAGGTATTTTTGAACAGTTACAGTCCTGTAATGGAACAAAGCGTGTTTTTTTTACAACAGAATCAGGACCCCTTTCATAACACGGAAGAGACATTCTTACTTTTTACTCAACTCATAGTTCTGTTGGCTGATCTGTAATTGTGATTTATACACGTAGGGGCCTTCTTCTACGTCACAGATTAAGACCACTCTAAAGCATGTCGGCCGTAGGATCCTCTGTTGAAAACTCATACATATCTGAGAACAGACTAGTGGTAGTCTAAACTCATACAGATCTGAGAACAGACTAGTGGTAGTCTAAACTCATACAGATCTGAGAACAGACTAGTGGTAGGCTAAACTCATACAGATCTGAGAACAGACTAGTGGTAGTCTAAACTCATACAGATCTGAGAACAGACTAGTGGTAGGCTAAACTCATACAGATCTGAGAACAGACTAGTGGTAGTCTAAACTCATACAGATCTGAGAACAGACTAGTGGTAGTCTAAACTCATACAGATCTGAGAACAGACTAGTGGTAGGCTAAACTCATACAGATCTGAGAACAGACTAGTGGTAGTCTAAACTCATACAGATCTGAGAACAGACTAGTGGTAGGCTAAACTCATACAGATCTGAGAACAGACTAGTGGTAGTCTAAACTCATACAGATCTGAGAACAGACTAGTGGTAGTCTAAACTCATACAGATCTGAGAACAGACTAGTGGTAGTCTAAACTCATACAGATCTGAGAACAGACTAGTGGTAGTCTAAACTCATACAGATCTGAGAACAGACTAGTTGTAGGCTAAACTCATACAGATCTGAGAACAGACTAGTGGTAGGCTAAACTCATACAGATCTGAGAACAGACTAGTGGTAGTCTAAACTCATACAGATCTGAGAACAGACTAGTGGTAGGCTAAACTCATACAGATCTGAGAACAGACTAGTGGTAGTCTAAACTCATACAGATCTGAGAACAGACTAGTGGTAGTCTAAACTCATACAGATCTGAGAACAGACTAGTGGTAGTCTAAACTCATACAGATCTGAGAACAGACTAGTGGTAGGCTAAACTCATACAGATCTGAGAACAGACTAGTGGTAGTCTAAACTCATACAGATCTGAGAACAGACTAGTGGAAGGCTAAACTCATACAGATCTGAGAACAGACTAGTGGTAGGCTAAACTCATACATATCTGAGAACAGACTAGTGGTAGTCTAAACTCATACAGATCTGAGAACAGACTAGTGGTAGTCTAAACTCATACAGATCTGAGAACAGACTAGTGGTAGTCTAAACTCATACAGATCTGAGAACAGACTAGTGGTAGGCTAAACTCATACAGATCTGAGAACAGACTAGTGGTAGGCTAAACTCATACAGATCTGAGAACAAACTAGTGGTAGTCTAAACTCATACAGATCTGAGAACAGACTGAAACAAATGTTTTTAACTGTGATTCACAATCACATCTTACTCTAAATAAAATAAATAATGTGAAATGTATACAATAAGTTACCTATTACCTTGCTTTGTCCTATTTCTAACCCCAACCTCCATGTTCCCTCCCCTCCTCACAATGACCAATCAGAACTATGACGAGGAAATAGTTGATGATTACATCACAGGCGTGGAGAAGGTTGGCGCCGACCCTACGGCTGCCGTGGAAACCGGCTCAGACACCAAAGGTCCCGAACCCGGCGAGAACTCGTACGATTTCAAGGAGTATGATCTGAAGGAATACGGTGACACTAAGGAGATTGATATGAAACAGACGTACGAGTATGGGGATTATGGCGACTATGGCACTGGCGAGGCCAAACCCACCGCCTCTGTCTCGGCCTATGAGGATGAGTTTGGGCCCGGCATACCCGCTGAGACGGAGACAGAGTCTAGTGTAAGTACTGTAGCTTTCGATACTCATACAGTGGCCTGAATGAACACACACTCACATCACAGAGACTAGTACGAGTACTGTAAATTACTGGGTCAGTTATTGGGTTAGTTAATAAGTCACTTACTGGGTCAGTTACTAAATCAGTTACTAAGTCAGTTACTAAGTTGGTTACTGGGTCAGTTACTGGGTCGGTTACTAAGTCGGTTACTAAGTCAGTTACTGGGTCAGTTGCTAAGTCAGTGACTGTGGCAGTTACTAAGTCGGTTACTAAGTCAGTTACTGGGTCAGTTACTGGGTCAGTTACTACGTTGGTTACTAAGTCAGTTACTGTGTCAGTTACTGGGTCAGTTACTAGGTATGTTACTAAGTCAGTTACTGGGTCAGTTGCTAAGTCAGTTACTGGGTCAGTTGCTAAGTCAGTTTCTGGGTCAGTTACTGGGTTGGTTACTAAGTAAGTTACTGGGTCAGTTACTGGGTCAGTTACTAAGTCGGTTACTAAGTCAGTTACTGGGTCGGTTACTAAGTCAGTTACTAAGTCAGTTACTGGGTCAGTTGCTAAGTCAGTTTCTGGGTCAGTTACTGGGTTGGTTACTAAGTAAGTTACTGGGTCAGTTACTGGGTCAGTTACTAAGTCGGTTACTAAGTCAGTTACTGGGTCGGTTACTAAGTCAGTTACTGGGTCAGTTACTGACCCAGTAACTGACTTAGTAACATACTTAGTAACTGACCCAGTAACTGACACAGTAACTGACTTAGTAACCGACGTAGTAACTGACCCAGTAACTGGGTCAGTTACTGGGTCAGTTACTAAGTATGTTACTAAGTCAGTTACTGGGTCAGTTGCTAAGTCAGTTTCTGGGTCAGTTACTGGGTTGGTTACTAAGTAAGTTACTGGGTCAGTTACTGGGTCAGTTACTAAGTCGGGTACTAAGTCAGTTACTGGGTCGGTTACTAAGTCAGTTACTGGGTCAGTTACTGGGTCAGTTACTGGGTCAGTTGTTGAGTCAGTTTCTGGGTCAGTTACTGGGTTGGTTACTAAGTAAGTTACTGGGTCAGTTACTGGGTCAGTTACTAAGTCGGTTACTAAGTCAGTTACTGGGTCGGTTACTAAGTCAGTTACTGGGTCGGTTACTGGTCAGTTGTTGAGTCAGTTTCTGGGTCAGTTACTCCGTTAGTTACTAAGTCAGCTAATGTGTCAGTTGCTAAGTCAGTTGCTAAGTCGGTTACTGGGTCAGCTGCTAAGTCGGTAACTGGGTCAGTGACCGATCAAATAAAATAAAATCAATCAAATCAAATCAAATCAAAATCTAATTTATTTATAAAGCCCCCCCTTACATCAGCTGATGTCACAGAGTGACATCAAGCAATGCAGGTGTAAAAGCACGGTGGCAAGGAAAAACTCCCTAGAAAGGCCAAAACCTAGGAAGAAACCTAGAGAGGAACCAGGCTGTGAGGGGTGGCCAGTCCTCTTCTGGCTGTGCCGGGTGCAGATTATAACAGAACATGGACAAGATTTTAAAATGTTCATAAAACAGGCAGAACAGTTGAAACTGGAGAAGCAGTACGGCCAGGTGGACTCGGGACATCAAGGAGTCATCAGGCCAGGTAGGCCTTGAGGAATGGTCCTAATGCTCAGGTCCTCCGAGAGAGAGAGAGAGAGAGAGAGAGAGAGAGAGAGAGAGAGAGAGAGAGAGAGAGAGAGAGAGAGAGAGAGAGAGAGAGAGAGAGAGAAGAAGAAAAAATAAAGAAAGAGAGAGATAATTAGAGAGAGCAAACTTAAATTCGCACAGGACACCAGATAAGAGAAGAAATACTCCAGATATAACAGACGGACCCTAGCCCCCCGACACATAAACTACTGCAGCATAAATACTGGGGGCTGAGACAGGAGGGGTCGGGAGACACTGTGGCCCCGTCCAACGATACCCCCGGACAGGGCCAACAGGAAGGATCAGTTGCTAAGTCAGTGACTGGGTCAGTTGCTAAGTCAGTGACTGGGTCAGTTGCTAAGTCAGTTACTAAGTCAGTTACTGGGTCAGTTACTAAGTCAGTTACAAACTCAGTTACTGGGCCAGTTACTGGGCCAGTTACTGGGTCAGTTACTAAGCCAGTTACTAAATCAGTTACTAAGTCAGTTACTGGGTCAGTAGCTAAGTCAGTTACTAAGTCAGTTACTAAGTCAGTTACTGGGTCAGTTACTGGGTCAGTTGCTAAGTCAGTAACTGGGTCAGTTACTGGGTCAGTAACTGGGTCAGTAACTGGGTCAGTAACTGGGTCAGTTACTGGGTCAGTTACTAAGTCAGTTATTAAGTCAGTTACGGGGTCGGTTACAAAGTCAGTTACCAAGTCAGTTACCAACTCAGTTACTAAGTGAGTTACTGGGTCAGTTACTAAGTCACTTACTGGGTCAGTTGCTAAGTCAGTTATTAAGTCAGTTACTGGGTCAGTTACCAAGTCAGTTACCAAGTCAGTTACCGGGTCAGTTACTAAGTCAGTTACTGGGTCAGTTACTGAGTCAGTTACTGGGTCAGTTACTGGGTCAGTTACTAAATCAGTAACTGGGTCAGTTACTGGGTCAGTTACTAAGTCAGTTGCTAAGTCAGTTACTGGGTCAGTTACTGAGTCAGTTACTATGTCAGTTACTGGGTCAGTTACTGGGTCAGTTACTAGGTCAGTTGCTGGGTCAGTTACTGAGTCAGTTACTAAGCCAGTTACGGGGTCAGTTACTGGGTCAGTTGCTAAGTCAGTTACGGGGTCAGTTACTATGTCAGTTACTGGGTCAGTTACTGGGCCAGTTACTAAGTCAGTTGCTGGGTCAGTTACTGAGTCAGTTACTATGTCAGTTACGGGGTCAGTTACGGGGTCAGTTGCTAAGTCAGTAACTGGGTCAGTTACTGGGTCAGTTGCTAAATCAGTAACTGGGTCAGTTACTGGGTCAGTTACTAAATCAGTTGCTAGGTCAGTAACTGGGTCATTTAATGGGTCAGTTGCTAAGTCAGTAACAGGTCAGTAACTAAGCCAGTTACTAAATCAGTTACTAAGTCAGTTACTGGGTCAGTAGCTAAGTCAGTTACTAAGTCAGTTACTAAGTCAGTTACTGGGTCAGTTACTGGGTCAGTTGCTAAGTCAGTAACTGGGTCAGTTACTGGGTCAGTAACTGGGTCAGTAACTGGGTCAGTAACTGGGTCAGTTACTGGGTCAGTTACTAAGTCAGTTATTAAGTCAGTTACGGGTCGGTTACAAAGTCAGTTACCAAGGTCAGTTACCAACTCGGTTACTAAGTGAGTTACTGGGTCAGTTACTAAGTCACTTACTGGGTCAGTTGCTAAGTCAGTTATTAAGTCAGTTACTGGGTCAGTTACCAAGTCAGTTACCAAGTCAGTTACCGGGTCAGTTACTAAGTCAGTTACTGGGTCAGTTACTGAGTCAGTTACTGGGTCAGTTACTGGGTCAGTTACAAAATCAGTAACTGGGTCAGTTACTGGGTCAGTTACTAAGTCAGTTGCTAAGTCAGTTACTGGGTAAGTTACTGAGTCAGTTACTATGTCAGTTACTGGGTCAGTTACTGGGTCAGTTACTAAGTCAGTTGCTGGGTCAGTTACTGAGTCAGTTACTAAGCCAGTTACGGGGTCAGTTACTATGTCAGTTATTGGGTCAGTTACTGGGTCAGTTACTAAGTCAGTTGCTGGGTCAGTTACTGAGTCAGTTACTATGTCAGTTACGGGGTCAGTTACTGGGTCAGTTGCTAAGTCAGTAACTGGGTCAGTTACTGGGTCAGTTGCTAAATCAGTAACTGGGTCAGTTACTGGGTCAGTTACTAAATCAGTTGCTAGGTCAGTAACTGGGTCATTTAATGGGTCAGTTGCTAAGTCAGTAACTGGGTCAGTTACTGAGTCAGTTACTTAGTCAGTGACTGGGTCAGTTACTGAGTCAGTTACTTAGTCAGTTTCTGCAGTTACGTAGTCAGTTACTGGGTCAGTTACTGCAGTTACTTAGTCAGTAACTGGGTCAGTTACTGGGTCAGTTACTAAGTCAGTAACTGGGTCAGTTACTGCAGTTACTTAGTCAGTAACTGGGTCAGTTACTGGGTCAGTTACTAAGTCAGTAACTGGGTCAGTTACTGGGTCAGTTGCTAAGTCAATTACTGGGTCAGTTACTAAGTCAGTAACTGGATCAGTTACTGTGCCAGTTGCTAAGTCAGTAACTGGGTCAGTTACTAAGTCAGTGACTGGGTCAGTTGCTAAGTCAACGACTACTTATTCAGCAGTGGTTCTACTAACATTGGCGCAATGACATGCAAGCTGTTCCCATAGACTTCCAGTCATTAAGTCAGTTACTGGGTCAGTTACTGGGTCAGTTACCAAGTCAGTTACCGGGTCAGTTACTAAGTCAGTTACTGGGTCAGTTACTGAGTCAGTTACTGAGTCAGTTACTGGGTCAGTTACTGGGTCAGTTACTAAATCAGTTGCTAGGTCAGTAACTGGGTCATTTAATGGGTCAGTTGCTAAGTCAGTAACAGGTCAGTAACTAAGCCAGTTACTAAATCAGTTACTAAGTCAGTTACTGGGTCAGTAGCTAAGTCAGTTACTAAGTCAGTTACTAAGTCAGTTACTGGGTCAGTTACTGGGTCAGTTGCTAAGTCAGTAACTGGGTCAGTTACTGGGTCAGTAACTGGGTCAGTAACTGGGTCAGTAACTGGGTCAGTTACTGGGTCAGTTACTAAGTCAGTTATTAAGTCAGTTACGGGGTCGGTTACAAAGTCAGTTACCAAGTCAGTTACCAACTCAGTTACTAAGTGAGTTACTGGGTCAGTTACTAAGTCACTTGCTGGGTCGGTTGCTAAGTCAGTTATTAAGTCAGTTACTGGGTCAGTTACCAAGTCAGTTACCAAGTCAGTTACCGGGTCGGTTACTAAGTCGGTTACTGGGTCAGTTACTGAGTCAGTTACTGGGTCAGTTACTGGGTCAGTTACAAAATCAGTAACTGGGTCAGTTACTGGGTCAGTTACTAAGTCAGTTGCTAAGTCGGTTACTGGGTAAGTTGCTGAGTCAGTTACTATGTCAGTTACTGGGTCAGTTACTGGGTCAGTTACTAAGTCAGTTGCTGGGTCAGTTACTGAGTCAGTTACTAAGCCAGTTACGGGGTCAGTTACTATGTCAGTTATTGGGTCAGTTACTGGGTCAGTTACTAAGTCAGTTGCTGGGTCAGTTACTGAGTCAGTTACTATGTCAGTTACGGGGTCAGTTACTGGGTCGTTGCTAAGTCAGTAACTGGGTCAGTTACTGGGTCAGTTGCTAAATCGGTAACTGGGTCAGTTACTGGGTCAGTTACTAAATCGGTTGCTAGGTCAGTAACTGGGTCATTTAATGGGTCAGTTGCTAAGTCAGTAACTGGGTCAGTTACTGAGTCAGTTACTTGGTCAGTGACTGGGTCAGTTACTGAGTCAGTTACTTAGTCAGTTTCTGCAGTTACGTAGTCAGTTACTGGGTCAGTTACTGCGGTTACTTAGTCAGTAACTGGGTCGGTTACTGGGTCAGTTACTAAGTCAGTAACTGGGTCAGTTACTGCAGTTACTTAGTCAGTAACTGGGTCAGTTACTGGGTCAGTTACTAAGTCAGTAACTGGGTCAGTTACTGGGTCAGTTGCTAAGTCAATTACTGGGTCAGTTACTAAGTCAGTAACTGGATCAGTTACTGTGCCAGTTGCTAAGTCAGTAACTGGGTCAGTTACTAAGTCAGTGACTGGGTCAGTTGCTAAGTCAACGACTACTTATTCAGCAGTGGTTCTACTAACATTGGCGCAATGACATGCAAGCTGTTCCCATAGACTTCCAGTCATTAAGTCAGTTACTGGGTCAGTTACCAAGTCAGTTACCAAGTCAGTTACCGGGTCAGTTACTAAGTCAGTTACTGGGTCAGTTACTGAGTCAGTTACTGAGTCAGTTACTGGGTCAGTTACTGGGTCAGTTACTAAATCAGTAACTTGGTCAGTTACTGGGTCAGTTACTAAGTCAGTTGCTAAGTCAGTTACTGGGTCAGTTACTGATTCAGTTACTAAGTCAGTTACTGGGTCAGTTACTGGGTCAGTTACTAAGTCAGTTGCTGGGTCAGTTACTGAGTCAGTTACTAAGTCAGTTGCGGGGTCAGTTACTGGGTCAGTTGCTAAGTCAGTAACTGGGTCAGTTACTGGGTCAGTTACTAAATCAGTAACTGGGTCAGTTACTGGGTCAGTTACTAAGTCAGTTGCTAGGTCAGTTACTGGGGCAGTTACTGAGTCAGTTACTAAATCAGTTACTGGGTCAGTTACTGGGTCAGTTACTAAGTCAGTTGCTGGGTCAGTTACTGAGTCAGTTACTAAGTCAGTTACGGGGTCAGTTACTGGGTCAGTTGCTAAGTCAGTAACTGGGTCAGTTACTGGGTCAGTTACTAAATCAGTAACTGGGTCAGTTACTGGGTCAGTTACTAAGTCAGTTGCGGGGTCAGTTACTGGGTCAGTTGCTAAGTCAGTAACTGGGTCAGTTACTGGGTCAGTTACTAAATCAGTAACTGGGTCAGTTACTGGGTAGGTTACTAAGTCAGTTGCTAAGTCAGTAACTGGGTCAGTTACTAGGTCAGTTACTAAGTCAGTTACTGGGTCAGTTGCTAAGTCAACGACTACTTATTCAGCAGTGGTTCTACTAGCATTGGCGCAATGACATGCTAGCTGTTCCCATAGACTTCCAGTCATTAAGCCAATGCCTATCTAAATTAATATAGGGGGTTAACACTGTGTTTAGTTGACACCTCAGTCAAATATCAACCAATATCTGATGTCTTTCACTGTTGTTTTCAGATGGGAGGAGGAGGAGGATATGGTGGCGAGAAGGGAGAGAAAGGAGAACCCGCCGTCATTGAACCAGTAAGTCAAAGTCTGTAATACTCTATTACTGTATAACTAGATATCATCACTACGGTATAACTAGGTATTATCACTACTGTATAACTAGGTATCATCACTACTGTATAACTAGGTATTATCACTACTGTATAACTAGGTATTATCAATACTAGATTACTAGGTATTACTGTATAACTAGGTATTATCACTACTGTATAACTAGGTATTATCACTACTGTATAACTATATATTATCACTACTGTATAACTAGGTATTATCACTACTGTATAACTAGGTATTACTGTATAACTAGGCATAATCACTACTGTATAATTATATATTATCACTACTGTATAATTAGTTATCATCACTACTGTATAACTAGGTATTATCACTACTGTATAACTAGGTATTATCACTACTGTATAACTAGGTATTACTGTATAACTAGGTATTATCACTACTGTATAACTAGGTATTATCACTACTGTATAACTAGGTATTACTGTATAACTAGGTATTATCACTACTGTATAACTAGGTATTACTGTATAACTAGGTATTATCACTACTGTATAACTAGGTATTATCACTACTGTATAACTAGGTATTACTGTATAACTAGGTATTATCACTACTGTATAATTATATATTATCACTACTGTATAATTAGGTATCATCACTACTGTATTAACTAGGTATTATCACTACTGTAGAACGAGGTATTACTGTATAACTAGGTATCAGTTATTTATCAGCTAAAAATGAGTTACCTCGGCCATAAACACATTTTTACAGAACATAATTTCTGAGTGCGAGTTTCTGTACTCCCCAGTCCTTGTTTCCCCACTCCTCTACTTTGTATCCACTCTGCAGTGTGTAGTTTTACTGCAGTCTCTGAAGGCTACTGTATTAATTGTTCCATCTCTCTTCGCTCTATTCCAGGGGATGCTGATTGAAGGACCCCAAGGAGCCCCTGGCCAAGCTGTGAGTATCACGTTCTCTCTTTCCCTCCCAGACCCTCACTCTCTCTCTTTCCACAGATGGAGAACTGCTGAAGAGAAGAGGGGGAAGAAACTCTCTTTATGAAAAGTGCTTTAGTCCTCCTGAATGAGCCTGTAAAGAAAGCGGAGAAAGAGAGTGAGAGAGAGAGAGAGAGAGAGAGAGAGATAGAGGGAGAAAGAGAGAGGGGTAGAGGGAGAAAGAGAGAGAGGTGGAGAGAGTGGAGAGAGAGGGAGAAAGAGATAGGGGAGAAAGAGAGAAAGAGAGAGAGAGATAGGGGAGAAAGAGGGAGAGATAGAGGATGAAAGAGGGAGAGAGGGAGAAAGAGAGAGGGAGAAAGAGAGAGCGATAGAGGGAGAAAGAGAGAGAGAGAGAGGGAGAGAGAGTGGAGAGAGGGAGAAAGAGAGAAAGAGAGAGAGATCGAGGGAGAAAGAGGGAGAGAGGGAGAAAGAAAGAGAGAGGGAGAAAGAGATATCGATAGAGGGAGAAAGAGAGAGAGAGAGAGAGAGAGAAAAACAGAGAGAGAGAGAGAGAGAGAGAGAGAGAGAGAGAGAGAGAGAGAGGGAGAGAGAGAGAGAGAGAGAGAGAGAGAGAGAGAGAGAGAGAGAGAGAGAGAGACAGAGGGAGAAAAACAGAGAGAGAGAGAGAGAGAGAGAGAGAGAGAGAGAGAGAGAGAGGAGAAAAACAGAGAGAGAGAGAGGGAGAGAGAGAGAGAGAGAGAGAGAGAGAGAGAGAGAGAGAGAGAGAGAGAGAGAGAGAGAGAGAGAGAGAGAGAGAGAGAGGGAGAGATGGGAGAGAGTGGGGGATAGAGAGAGAGCTAAAGGGAGAAAGAGAGAGAGATAGAGGGAGAGGGAGATAGAGTGGGGGATAGAGAGAGAACTAAAGGGAGAAAGAGAGGGACAAAGGGGGAGAAAGAGAGAGATAGGGGGAGAAAGAGAGAGAGATAGAGGGAGATAGAGAGCGAGCTAGAGGGAGAAAGATAGAGAGATAGAGGGAGATAGAGAGTGAGGGAGATATAGAAAGAGCTAGAGGGTAAAAGAGAGAGAGCTAGAGGGAGATAGAGAGAGAGCTAGAGGGAGATAGAGAGAGAGCTAGAGGGAGAAAGAGAGAGAGCTAGAGGGAGAAAGAGAGAGAGCTAGAGGGAGATAGAGAGAGAGATAGAGGGAGATAGAGAGAGAGGGAGATATAGAAAGAGCTAGAGGGAGAAAGAAAGAGAGCTAGAGGGAGAAAGAGAGAGAGAGCGAGATAGAATAAGAAAGACAGTGAAAGGAAGAAAGAGAGAGAGAGTTGTTTAGCTATGTCTCTCTGAGGTTGATAGATTAAATGTGGTAGCAGTTTGGTTAGCTAGCTCGACTGTGGTGGTGTGTGATGTTTTAGTTAACGTGTGTGTGTGTGTGTGTGTGTACACAGGGCCTCCCCGGCTCCCCAGGCTTGCAGGGTTCCTCTGGCCCACACGGAGATCACGGTGACAGGGTAAGTGATAGCTGTTGCTCCTATGACGCTTCCTGCTTTTGTAAATAGGTCAAGGGTGATCCTTCATCATCCCCCATTTATCCCTATAGATGACTACTGCACTGTCTCTATCGCTCCAACTATTGGAATTATTATACACACTTCAGCATAGGACAACAAAAATGACCAGGTCCTTGGTGAACCCCTTGTTGGGTTATAGTTTGCATTCGCTGTATTACATCCAACTGTCTGCCGAGTAAAAAAGACTATAGTACTTAATACATACCAGAAAAAATACTGTTAAAAAAACAACTATAGTACTTAATACATACCAGAGAAATTACTGTAAAAAAAACAACTGTAGTGCTTAATACATACCAGAGAAAATACTGTTAAAAAAACAACTGTAGTACTTAATACATACCAGAGAAAATACTGTTAAAAAAACAACTATAGTACTTAATACATACCAGAAAAAATACTGTTAAAAAAACAACTATAGTACTTAATACATACCAGAGAAAATACTGTTAAAAAAACAACTATAGTACTTAATACATACCAGAGAAAATACTGTTAAAAAAACAACTGTAGTACTTAATACATACCAGAGAAAATACTGTTAAAAAAACAACTATAGTACTTAATACATACCAGAAAAAATACTGTTAAAAAAACAACTATAGTACTTAATACATACCAGAGAAAATACTGTTAAAAAAACAACTGTAGTACTTAATACATACCAGAGAAAATACTGTTAAAAAAACAACTATAGTACTTAATACATACCAGAAAAAATACTGTTAAAAAAACAAATATATTACTTTATACATACCAGAGAAAATACTGTTAAAAAAACAACTATAGTACTTAATACATACCAGAAAAAATACTGTTAAAAAAACAACTATAGTACTTAATACATACCAGAGAAAATGCTGTTGTAAATGTAGGTGAATGTGGGTTTGACCCCTCAGGCATGTCCTCTTGTCTGGTCTGTCTGCCTGGGCCATAATGAATCAGCATTCCACTCACTAGACTGATTTATAGATGACTTGTAACAGTATAACGATAACGAAGACATTAATAATAACAATAATAATAATAATAATAATAATAATGATAATAAATACAGTTTAAGATGTTGTCTTTACAGTCGTCTCATCTTGGTTAATAAAGAAGCCAGCAGCTGTAAATATATAGGTAGTAGTGTGCTGTTCCTCCTTTGGCTAGTTTGTAGAAGAGCCCCACACCCTCATGCCGTGGGGAGAAACAAAAAAGGGTGAGGAGGGAAGAGAGGAAGACAGAGGTGCAGGCAGGGAAACCAGATATGTTCAGAAACTTAACTCTCATTACCCTCAACAACACATAGTTGTAGGCCGTTGTCCCAAATGGCAACCTATTCACTACATAGACCTAACCGACCCTCAACCCTTCAGCTCAGCTTACTAGAGACCTAGACGATCTGCAACCCTTCAGCTCACCTTACTAGAGACCTAGACGATCTGCAACCCTCCAGCTCAGCTTACTAGAGACCTAGACGATCTGCAGCCCTCCAGCTCAGCTTACTAGAGACCTAGACGATCTGCAACCCTCCAGCTCAGCTTACTAGAGACCTAGACGATCTGCAACCCTCCAGCTCAGCTTACTAGAGACCTAGACGATCTGCAACCATCCAGCTCAGCTTAATAGAGACCTAGACGATCTGCAACCCTCCAGCTCACCTTACTAGAGACCTAGACGATCTGCAACCCTCCAGCTCAGCTTACTAGACCTAGACAATCTGCAACCCTCCAGCTCAGCTTACTAGAGACCTAGATGATCTGCAACCCTCCAGCTCAGCTTACTAGAGACCTAGACGATCTGCAACCCTCCAGCTCAGCTTACTAGAGACCTAGACGATCTGCAACCCTCCAGCTCACCTTACTAGAGACCTAGACGATCTGCAACCCTCCAGCTCAGCTTACTAGAGACCTAGACGATCTGCAACCCTCCAGCTCAGCTTACTAGAGACCTAGACGATCTGCAACCCTCTGCAACCCTTCAGCTCACCTTACTAGAGACCTAGACGATCTGCAACCCTCCAGCTCAGCTTACTAGAGACCTAGACGATCTGCAACCCTCCAGCTCAGCTTACTAGAGACCTAGACGATCTGCACCCCTCCAGCTCAGCTTACTAGAGACCTAGACGATCTGCAACCCTCCAGCTCAGCTTACTAGAGACCTAGACGATCTGCAACCCTCCAGCTCAGCTTACTAGAGACCTAGACAATCTGCAACCCTCCAGCTCAGCTTACTAGAGACCTAGACGATCTGCAACCATCCAGCTCAGCTTAATAGAGACCTAGACGATCTGCAACCCTCCAGCTCACCTTACTAGAGACCTAGACGATCTGCAACCCTCCAGCTCAGCTTACTGAGACCTAGACAATCTGCAACCCTCCAGCTCAGCTTACTAGAGACCTAGATGATCTGCAACCCTCCAGCTCAGCTTACTAGAGACCTAGACGATCTGCAACCCTCCAGCTCAGCTTACTAGAGACCTAGACGATCTGCAACCCTCCAGCTCACCTTACTAGAGACCTAGACGATCTGCAACCCTCCAGCTCAGCTTACTAGAGACCTAGACGATCTGCAACCCTCCAGCTCAGCTTACTAGAGACCTAGACGATCTGCAACCCTCCAGCTCACCTTAATAGAGACCTAGACGATCTGCAACCCTCCAGCTCAGCTTACTAGAGACCTAGACGATCTGCAACCCTCCAGCTCAGCTTACTAGAGACCCAGACGATCTGCAACCTTCCAGCTCACCTTACAAGGGACAAAAATGTGATTAACAAGTCACATATTACATTGGATGGACTCACTCTGTGTGCAATAATAGTGTTTAACATTATTTTTGAATGACTACCTCATCTCTGTACCCCCACACATACAATTATCTGTAAGGTCCCTCAGTCGATCAGTGAATTTCAAACACAGATTCAACCACAAAGACCAGGGAGGTTTTCCAATGCCTCTCAAAGAAGGGCACCTATTGGCAGATGGGTAAAAAAAAGCAGACATTGAACATCCCTTTGAGCATGGTGAAGTTATTAATGACTCTTTGATGGTGTATCAATACACCCCAGTCACTACAAATATACAGTCGTCCTTCCTAACTCACTTGCCTGAGAGGAAGGAAACCACTCAGGGATTTCACCATGAGGCCGATGGTGACTTAAAAACAGTTACAGAGTTTAATGGCTGCAATAGGAGAAAACTGAGGATGGATCAACAACATTGTAGTCACTCCACAATACTAACCTAAAATACAGAGTCAAAAGAAGGAAGCCTGTACAGAAATAAAAACATTTCCAAAACATGCGTCCTGTTTGCAACAAGGCACTAAGGTAATACTGCAAGAAATGTGGCCAAAAATTCTGTCACGAAACAATACACATCTATCTGAAATCAGATCAGCCAAAACCTTCTGTACCTATGGTCATGGACCCTTCCCCCTTCTACAACCAGGAATATAGAACCTTGTCTACTGATACAATGTTCATGTGTACAACCCATTCCTGATGGGCTTTTGTTCACTAATCATTTATATTTCCTATGTGGTCATGTTATCATGTTATCATCTTATCTATAAGTGTTCTATAATCAACTTTCTCTCTATATCCCCCCATCTCTCTCTCTTTCTCCCTCTCTCTCTTTCTCCGACATTACCAAAGGGTCCTCCAGGGCGTGCTGGTATTCCTGGTTCGGATGGAGTTCCTGGTCCTCCAGGTACCATCCTGATGCTGCCAGTAAGTAACCTCTTTCGTCTCCTCCGTCTATCCCTCTATCCCTTCTATCCTCGCTCGCATAGTGTTGCATTCCATGTCTGAAATGTGCTGTATAAATAAAGCTTGATTTGATTTGATGAACAAACATCTTCCCTTAAACCTCCATATGTCCTCCAAGCGCAGTATTATTATTATTTTTTTACATCTTTCTATTTACATCTCTTTTCTTTCTCTCTGCATTGATGGGAAAAAGAGCCCGTAAGTAAACATTTCACTGTTAGTCTACACCTGTTGTTTACGCATGTGACAAATAACATTTGATTTGATTTGATTGCATACGTCCTCTGTAGCGTCTGACTACCTGTTCCCACCTCCAGCTGAGTGGCTAGCCAGCGTCTCTCTGTCTCTGGACAGTGAAGTCAACTTGTCCCTTCCTCTCTCCCACCTGTCCCTCCATCCATCCCTCCCTCCCTCTCTTCCTTATCCCTCCTCTTCTCTCTCTCTCTCTCTCTCTCTCTCTCTCTCTCTCTCTCTCTCTCTCTCTCTCTCTCGCTGTCTCCCACATTACCCAGGATCTTTCAGCTTCTGACTTTCTGTTCCCATTACATAATGTAACCGTCAGTCAGTCAGCTGATTGGCCGATCCACCGTGAAGTCACCTTGTTTAACACACTCTACCTCACTGTATCTTCATTAAAAGTCCTCCAGTACATATGAACCCCAGTCTATGAACCTTATATTACCTAGCCCTGCGGCAAATCATTCACCTTGTAAATGTCACTGGGCGCAGTGGACTGGAACCGGTGACTGTGTAACCAGCTTCTGCATGTAGCTCCGTGGCAATTTAACACTGAACAAAAAATATATATAATCGCAACATGCGTTTTACTGAGTTACAGATCATATAAGGAAATCATTCAATTGAAATACATTCATTAGGTCCTAATCTATGGATTTCACATGACTGGGAAT
Organism: Brachymystax lenok tsinlingensis; assembly: GCA_030435695.1. Lineage (NCBI taxonomy): Eukaryota > Metazoa > Chordata > Actinopteri > Salmoniformes > Salmonidae > Brachymystax > Brachymystax lenok. The sequence continues at coordinate 43,414,928 of CM059788.1, forward strand.
ACTGATCTGCATCTGTTGGTCACAGTTACCTTAATAATAAAGGTAGGGGCGTGGATCAGAAAACCAGTCAGTATCTGGTGTGACCACCATTTACCTCATGCAGCGTGACACATCACCTTCACATAGAGTTGATCAGGCTGTTGATTGTGGCCTGTGGGAATGTTGTCCCGCTCCTCTTCAATGGCTGTGTGAAGTTGCTGGATATTGGCAGAGGAACTAGAACACGATGTCGTACACGTCTATCCAGAACATCCCAAACGTACTAAATGAGTGCCATGTTGGATCCCAGGGACAGGTTTACCCATGCTTCTGAACCATAAAGATGTATAGAGATCGCAACGTTGTATCTGTCCCATGATGGTGTCTGAGTGCACAGGCAGTGCCATTTTGAACTTGTCAATTTTAGAAAAACAAACTGAAAGGGGGCACACTGCCACCTAGAGGGTGTTGTCTGAACAGGTATAAAGCCAAGGTTGGCGATTTGCTGCCACCTGCAGTTATGGAATGCTTGCTAACGAGTACAATTCATTGGATGATCCCTCCTGATGACCTGCATGGAATCATGGGATACTTCCTTAACCCATAGGAAGTTCCACCCAGTTGACTACTTCAAAATTGTGAAAGTCCTCAATGGTGCTGCCAAGGCTAAAATGGCATTTTTGGTCACTAGAGTTCTCTGTCTATCTATCTATCTCTATGGACTGAACACAGGGCTGCAGCTAAGTAGCCATGTTGGATATATCAGGTCTGGGTCACGCAGGGACACACATTGAATTAAAAGATATCGTCAGATGTTTTATTTGTTTATTTACATGTGTCTCTTGTGTTGTGATTGACAGTTCCGTGCTGGTGGAGAGGCACATAAGGGACCAGTGGTCTCAGCTCAGGAGGCCCAAGCCCAGGCTATCCTTTCCCAAGCCAGGGTAAATATACTCTGCACGCCAGACAAGTTTAAAATCAAGTGCACCTCAACTATTTCAAATATTTAAAACACGTGTTCCAGCCCAGGTCTGCCTAATAATAGCAGGAACTAGTTGTCCTGGGTGAGGATATATGGAGGCTATAGGTCCTGGGTGGTAACACTGCTGACTAGACCCCTATAGAGTTAACACTGCTGACTAGACCCTATAGAGTTAACACTGCTGACTAGACCCTATAGAGTTAACACTGCTGACTAGACCCTATAGAGATAATACTGCTGACTAGACCCTATAGAGTTAATACTGCTGACTAGACCCTATAGAGATAATACTGCTGACTAGACCCTATAGAGTTAATACTGCTGACTAGACCCTATAGAGTTAATACTGCTGACTAGACCCTATAGAGTTAATACTGCTGACTAGACCCTATAGAGATAATACTGCTGACTAGACCCTATAGAGATAATACTGCTGACTAGACCCTATAGAGTTAACACTGCTGACTAGACCCTATAGAGTTAATACTGCTGACTAGACCCTATAGAGTTAAAACTGCTGACTAGACCCTATAGAGTTAATACTGCTGACTAGACCCTATAGAGATAATACTGCTGACTAGACCCTATAGAGTTAATACTGCTGACTAGACCCTATAGAGTTAAAACTGCTGACTAGACCCTATAGAGATAATACTGCTGACTAGACCCTATAGAGTTAATACTGCTGACTAGACCCTATAGAGTTAAAACTGCTGACTAGACCCTATAGAGATAATACTGCTGACTAGACCCTATAGAGTTAATACTGCTGACTAGACCCTATAGAGTTAAAACTGCTGACTAGACCCTATAGAGTTAATACTGCTGACTAGACCCTATAGAGTTAATACTGCTGACTAGATTTCTTGGATGTTGAACGTCAATTATGTACCCTGATCGGTTGTTCTCTGTCCAATCACAGCTCACTATGAGGGGTACCCCTGGGCCAATGGGAATGTCAGGAAGACCTGGGCCTGCGGTAAGTCAGACACTCACACACAGAATTTGATGTTCAACCAGTGTGTTTGGCGTGGGTAGTAAACATTATTAAAACAAATGTTATTTCCATCCAGGTATTATTTCTGCTAATTATATTCCCCCATACATAGTCACTAGGGTACTTATGTACCTCTGCACTTCACACATATTCCACCAAAATACTACTTTTCTCATATTTGTTGTTGCTAATGTTCTTTACTGAGGAGGGAGGGGATGTATCTAGTGTTCTTTACTGTGGAGGGAGGGGATGTATCTAGTGTTCTTTACTGTGGAGGGGATGTATCTAGTGTTCTTTACTGAGGAGGGAGGGGATGTATCTAGTGTTCTTTACTGAGGAGGGAGGACATGTATCTAGTGTTCTTTACTGAGGAGGAGGACATGTATCTAGTGTTCTTTACTGAGGAGGGAGGACATGTATCTAGTGTTCTTTACTGAGGAGGGAGGGGATGTATCTAGTGTTCTTTACTGAGGAGGGAGGACATGTATCTAGTGTTCTTTACTGAGGAGGGAGGACATGTATCTAGTGTTCTTTACTGAGGAGGGAGGACATGTATCTAGTGTTCTTTACTGAGGAGGGAGGACATGTATCTAGTGTTCTTTACTGAGGAGGGAGGGGATGTATCTAGTGTTCTTTACTGAGGAGAAAGGACATGTAGCTAGTGTTCTTTACTGTGGAGGGAGGACATGTATCTAGTGTTCTTTACTGAGGAGGGAGGGCATGTATCTAGTGTTCTTTACTGAGGAGGGAGGACATGTATATAAGAGCATCACTCTGAGAGGTCTATAGGTGCTTACAATATGTATCATGTTGTCTATAGCCTGGTTGGCATATTTGGCCTAGATATTTATAGATTAATATGGTAGAGCTGGACGTTGCAGACATATCGTGATACCTTTCGATAAATTGCCTGAATTGATGTGAAAACGATAAGTAGAAACAATACATTTATAACAATCTGCACCACAGTAAACAAATGTAAATGATCCTTTAAACTACTACTAGTTAAATGGTTGTAGTCATTAATTGTCCCGTTAACAGTCACCCGCATTAACAAACTGATTTCATGTCAAACTTCACATTTTCTCTAGTATAGGCTACTTATGGTAATGAACGATAGCAGCAAAATGCCTGCGATAAGTGATCGGTGTGGTCGGTGATGTTCATTTTCAGTTTATCAGCCCAGCTCTGTATTTTAGTATATTTGAGCACCACACACATGGTCTCCCTTACGGAAAAAATAAAACACGTGATCACATGTGATCTTGTGTGAAGTTAATGTGATCACATGTGACAACATGTAAAGAAACATGTGATGTGAACCTGAAACTACACGTGAAAAACAAGTGTTCCATAAACACATGAGGTCAAGTGAAATTTCACGTGACTGGCCTGTTTAGTAGTTTTGGCATATTTGGTATAAAGTCACTGCCATAAATAAACAAGTATACCCAGGCTAAATCGATGACGTATGGTAAAAGACTATACTTAATGGGTTAAAGCCACAATCACAAAGACATCTGTGTTTTAGCCAAAACGGCAACCCTGCCACTTGTTTGACAATTGAACACTATTGAACCTATTACGGACTGTCCTTTTAAAGTATTGCAATGTGTTCTCAGGGTGGACCGGGAGCTAACGGACTGAAGGGAGACGGAGGAGACAACGGACCTCAGGTAACACAACCTCCACCATGCTCTTAGAACAAGTTGCTATCTAGAACCTGAAAGGGTTATTCGATTGTCCTCGTTGGAGAACCCTTTGAAGAACCCTTTTTGGTTCCAGGTCGATCCCTTTTTGGGTTCCAAAAGTGTTCTACCTGAAACCAAAAAGGGTTCTAACCTGGAACCAAAAAGGGTTCTAACCTGGAACCAAAAAGGGTTCTAACCTGGAACCAAAAAGGGTTTTACCTGGATCCAAAAAGGGTTCTCCTATGGGGATACCCGAAGAACCCTTTTGGAAAAAGAATTCTAGGAGTGAGAAGCATACAGTGTGACCAACTCGATTTAACCTAGACCGCCTGTGCACAAAATTGCACAGGGCGCAAAAGCAAGTATTCAGGCCTTTAGGCAATGTTTAGTTTGTATCTAAGAGTCTTTACTGAGGAGGGAGGGCATGGGAAATAGATAATAAACAAAGTGAAATAAACAATACAAAAAATAACAATAAACATTACACTTCCAAAAGAATGAAGACATTTCAAATGTCATTATGTGCAAATAGTTAAAGTACAAAAGGGGAAATAAATAAACATAAATATGGGTTGTATTTACAATGGTGTTTGTTCTTCACTGGTTGCCCTTTTCTTGTGGCAACAGGTCACACATCTTGTTGCTGTGACGGCACACTGTGGTATTTCACCCAATACATATGGGAGTTTATCAAAATTGGTTTTGTTTTCGAATTCCATGTGTGTCTGTGTAATTTGAGGAAAATATGTGTGTTTAATATGGTCATACATTTGGCAGGAAGTTAGGAAGTGCAGCTCAGTTTCCACCTCATTTTGTGGGCAGTGTGCACATAGCCTGTCTTCTCTTGAGAGCCAAGTCTGCCTACGGCGGCCTTTCTCAATAGCAAGGCTATGCTCACTGAGTCTGTACATAGTCAAAGTTTTCCTTAAGTTTGGGTCAGTCACAGTGGTCAGATATTCTGCCATTGTGTACTCTCTGTTTAGGGACAAATAGCATTCTAGTTCGCTCTGTATTTTTGTTGATTCTTTCCAATGTGTCAAGTAATTATCTTTTTGTTTTCTCATGATCTCTCTCTGTCTCTCTTCTCTCTCTTTCTCCCATCTCTCTCTCTGCCCCCATCCCCCTCTCTCTAACTCAATCTCTTTCTCTCTCTCTCTCCCATCTCTCTGCCCCCCATCCCCCTCTCTCTAACTCAATCTCTCTCTCTCTGTAGGGTCCCAGAGGTCTGCAGGGTCCAACTGGCCCACCTGGGAAGGCAGGAAAGAGGGTATGATACCATTAGAATTAATGTGATTTGCTGTGTCAGTACTGTGTGTGGTTTGAAGCCTGCCTAGAGTGAGCTGAAGAGAGCACACAAATTTTCAGCAGACTGTGTATGTGTGTGCGAGTGTGTGTTTCTATGTGTGTGTGTGTGTGTGTTTCTGTGTGTGCGTTTGTTTCCATGTTTGTGTGTGTGTGTGTATGTATGTGTGTTTGTAAGTGTGTTTCCATGTGTGTGTGTGTATGTGTGTGTGTGTGTGTGTGTCTGTGTACGTATGTCTGTGTGTGTGTGTGTGTGTGTCTGTGTACGTATGTCTGTGTGTGTGTGTGTGTGTGTGTGTGTGTGTGTGTGTGTGTGTCTGTGTCGTATGTCTGTGTGTGTGTGTGTGTGTGTGTGTCTGTGTGTGTGTGTGTGTGTGTGCGTGTGTCGTATGTCCTGTGTGTGTGTGTGTGTGTGTGTGTGTGTGTGTGTGTGTGTGTGTGTGTGTGTGTGTGTGTGTGTGTGTGTGTGTGTGTGTGTGTGTGTGTGTGTGTGTGTGTGTGTCTGTGTCACGTATGTCTGTGTGTGTGTGTGTGTGTGTGTGTGTGTGTGTGTGTGTGTGTGTGTGTGTGTGTGTGTGTGTGTGTGTGTGTGTGTGTGTGTGTGTGTGTGTGTGTGTGTGTGTGTGTGTGTGTGTGTGTGTATGTCTGTGTGTGTGTGTGTGTGTGTGTGTGTGTGTGTGTGTGTGTGTGTGTGTGTGTGTGTGTGTGTGTGTGTGTGTGTGTGTGTGTGTGTGTGTGTGTGTGTGTGTGTGTGTGTGTGTGTGTGTGTGTGTGTGTGTGTGTGTGTGTGTGTGTGTGTGTGTGTGTGTGTGTGTGTGTGTGTGTGTGTGTGTCTGTGTGTGTGTGTGTGTGTGTGTGTGTGTGTGTGTGTGTGTGTCTGTGTGTGTGTGTGTGTGTGTCTGTGTGTGTGTGTGTGTGTGTGTGTGTGTGTGTGTGTGTGTGTGTGTGTGTGTGTGTCTGTGTGTGTGTGTGTGTGTGTGTGTGTGTGTGTGTGTGTGTGTGTGTGTGTGTGTGTGTGTGTGTCTGTGTCTGTGTGTGTGTGTGTGTGTGTGTGTGTGTGTGTGTGTGTGTGTGTGTGTACGTGTGTCTGTGTGTGTGTGTGTGTCTTTCTCTAGACTCAGATGAACCCAATTACCTCTTTTGATTCACAGACTACAACAACTATATTACACATTCTTCTATTTATACATCCTTTATTTAGGAAATGTGATGCCATGTGATGTATGTGTGTATGTTCCACTGACCTCTGGCATGACCTCTGGTATGACCTCTGGCATGACCTCTGGTATGACCTCTGGCATGACCTCTGGCATGACCTCTGGTATGACCTCTGGTATGATCTCTGGCATGACCTCTGGCATGACCTCTGGTATGACCTCTGGTATGACCTCTAGTAGGACCTCTGGAATGACCTCTGGAATGACCTCTGGAATGTTTCCCACAGGGACGTAATGGAGCTGATGGTGCCAGGGGTATGCCAGGAGAGTCGGGGGGCAAGGTATGTACAACCACTGCTGCAGGTATCCACCAACATATATAGTCTCTAAACTGTAACTATTAAACCTACCATGATGTAGTACTATCTTCAGTCTCTAAACCTTAACCTGTTAGGGATTGGATCCCGTTAACGGGATCGATTTGACAACATCCGGTGAAATTGCAGAGTGCCAAATTCAAATTACAAAAATAGTAATATTAAACATTCATGAAAATACAAGTGTCGTACACCATTCTTTAGCTTAGAATCTTGGTAATCGAACCACTTTGTCCGATTTACAATAAGCTTTACAGCGAAAGCATAATATTTGATTATCTGAGGACAGTGCCCTGAATACACTTCCTGAATATAAATATATTTCAAACCAGCACAGGCATTACAAAATCAAATGTACTGATAAAATAAATCACTTACCTTTGAAGATCTTCCTCTGGTTGCAATCCCACGGGTCCCACGAACACAAAGAATGATCGTTTTGTTCGATAAAGTCCCTCTTTATAGCCCAAAAACTCAGTTTCACTTGTTCCACATACAGGCATAGAAAACCTAAAAATGTTACCGATAAACTTTGTCAAAACAAGTCAACAAACGTTTCTAATCAATCCTCAGCGACCCTAACATGTAAATAAACGACAGTATTTCAGACAAACAAATAGCCCGTTCAATAGAAAAGAAAAATAACAAAGAACACGCTCACTGTCACGCGTGCAAAAAAGAGTAGTGTCAGTTCCAACAGACACTTCTCCGATAGATATTTTCCTCTGGTTTTCGCCTGCCATATCAGTTCTGTTATACTCACAGACATTATTTTAACAGTTTTAGAAAGAAACTGTTCAAACAGATAATTATGAAGAACTATCTTCAGTCTCTTAACTGTAACTATTACCCAGATCATTATGAAGGACTATCTTCAGTCTCTAAACTGTAACTATTACCCAGATCATAATGAAGTACTATCTTCAGTCTCTAAACTGTAACTATTACCCAGATCATTATGAAGAACTATCTTCAGTCTCTAAACTGTAACTATTACCCAGATCATTATGAAGGACTATCTTCAGTCTCTTAACTGTAACTATTACCCAGATCATTATGAAGAACTATCTTCAGTCTCTAAACTGTAACTATTACCCAGATCATTATGAAGAACTATCTTCAGTCTCTTAACTGTAACTATTACCCAGATCATTATGAAGAACTATCTTCAGTCTCTTAACTGTAACTATTACCCAGATCATTATGAAGAACTATCTTCAGTCTCTTAACTGTAACTATTACCCAGATCATTATGAAGAACTATCTTCAGTCTCTAAACTTTAGCTACTGTACATTTGTCTACTAACATTGGGTAATATGATGTGATTGCTGATCTCTCCTGTTGTTCTGGCTGTGACCTGCACAGGGTGACCGAGGATTTGATGGGCTCCCAGGTCTCCCTGGAGAGAAGGGACACAGGGTAGGTGTTAACGAAGGGTGGTTCGGTGAACCACGCAGCGTGATGAGCTCGTGAGCTTGTTGAGCTAAAGCCTACCAATCAGCATGCTGTTTATGGATGGGCCAACTAGCTATCAATCTGTGTAACTCAAGACTCACTCATTACTGGGCACTAACTGCAGTGTCTGATCAGCACAGTGACAGGATAACCTCTAGTCAGAGGAGAGAGATGTGCACTTTAGTCTACGGCTCGTTTCTAGCTGTGTGTGTCTGTGCACGTGTGTGTGTGTGAGTGTGTGTGTGTGTGTGTGTGTGTGTGTGTGTGTCTACCTCAGTGCTGTAGCCTACTTTCACCGCCCCAGTGTTGACAGACATTTGAAGCTCATTATAACACTCACCCAATTATAGTGGGAGAGGATCTACCCAACTCCAGACCAGGCTGATTCACTATGAACTGCCCTGTAGAGGTCACTCTCTCTCTCACACACACACACACACACACTTTGAACTGGCTTTTGGTAGAAGAAAAACTCCTTAGTACAACTGAGTTTGGAGTTTGTGGAATTCAGGGCCCGTATAGTCTCGAGAAGTAAAGCTGCAGAGATCACAGAGAGACTGTATTTACAGACACAGGACTGATCTCTGGCCTGCTAACCCTAATCCTGTACTACATCATGACAGAGTAAAGACAAGGCCTCTTATAGACCTCAGAGTTCAGCTATATAACTAGTGGAAACTGCTGCTAACCCTAATCCTGTACTACATCATGACAGAGTAAAGACAAGACCTCAGAGTTCAGCTATATAACTAGTGGAAACTGCTGCTAACCCTAATCCTGTACTACATCATGACAGAGTAAAGACAAGGCCTCTTATAGACCTCAGAGTTCAGCTATATAACTAGTGGAAACTGCTGCTAACCCTAATCCTGTACTACATCATGACAGAGTAAAGACAAGACCTCAGAGTTCAGCTATATAACTAGTGGAAACTATAATAGTCCATTCCAAGAGTGGCAGCCATGATTATAATAAAAACCTTTATTTCTCTTTTCTTTCTATCTTTCTTTCTCTGTCTATTACTCTTTCTCCCTTCCTGTCTTCTATCTCTCCTTTCTCCATCTCCCTTCCTGTCTTCTATCTCTCCTTTCTCCATCTCCCTTCCTGTCTTCTATTTCTCCTATCTCCATCTCCCTTCCTGTCTTCCATCTCTCCTTTCTCCATCTCCCTTCCTGTCTTCCATCTCTCCTTTCTCCATCTCCCTTCCTGTCTTCCATCTCTCCTATCTCCATCTCCCTTCCTGTCTTCTATCGCTCCTATCTCCATCTCCCTTCCTGTCTTCTATCGCTCCTTTCTCCATCTCCCTTCCTGTCTTCTATCTCTCCTTTCTCCATCTCCCTTCCTGTCTTCCATCTCTCCTATCTCCATCTCCCTTCCTGTCTTCTATCGCTCCTATCTCCATCTCCCTTCCTGTCTTCTATCTCTCCTTTCTCCATCTCCCTTCCTGTCTTCTATCTCTCCTTTCTCCATCTCCCTTCCTGTCTTCTATCTCTCCTTTCTCCATCTCCCTTCCTGTCTTCCATCTCTCCTATCTCCATCTCCCTTCCTGTCTTCTATCGCTCCTATCTCCATCTCCCTTCCTGTCTTCTATCGCTCCTTTCTCCATCTCCCTTCCTGTCTTCTATCTCTCCATCTCCATCTCCCTTCCTGTCTTCTATCTCTCCTATCTCCATCTCCCTTCCTGTCTTCTATCTCTCCTTTCTCCATCTCCCTTCTATCTCTCCTTTCTCCATCTCCCTTCCTGTCTTCTATCTCTCCTATCTCCATCTCCCTTCCTGTCTTCTATCTCTCCTTTCTCCATCTCCCTTCCTGTCTTCTATCGCTCCTATCTCCATCTCCCTTCCTGTCTTCTATCGCTCCTTTCTCCATCTCCCTTCCTGTCTTCTATCTCTCCTTTCTCCATCTCCCTTCCTGTCTTCTATCTCTCCTATCTCCATCTCCCTTCCTGTCTTCTATCTCTCCTTTCTCCATCTCCCTTCCATCTCTCCTTTCTCCATCTCCCTTCCTGTCTTCTATCTCTCCTTTCTCCATCTCCCTTCCTGTCTTCTATCTCTCCTATCTCCATCTCCCTTCCTGTCTCCTATCTCTCCTATCTCCATCTCCCTTCCTGTCTTCTATCTCTCCTATCTCCATCTCCCTTCCTGTCTTCTATCTCTCCTATCTCCTTCTCCCTTCCTGTCTCCTATCTCTCCTATCCCCATCTCCCTTCCTGTCTCCTCTTAATTCCTTTCTTCCTTCCTTCCTTACATATTTTTCTCTCTCTCTTTCTACAGGGTGAGCTGGGTTCCACCGGCTCTCCAGGTGCTCCAGGAGAGGATGGCCAGAGAGTGAGTACCCCAAACTACATCTCCAATGATGCTGTCTGCCAACTCTGTTCCTCTTTTCCGCAATAACCCAGTCTGCTGTTCTGTCTGTTCTCCACAGGGCGAGGACGGTGAGATCGGACAACGTGGTCTGGCAGGAGAGAGCGTAAGCCTTTTATAATGCCAATGTAATGCCAATGGCAGGCGTAATAGACTTGTGTAACAGAGTATCATGATTCAAACAGGTCCAAGGAACACAGTGGCCCAGAGGTTGAAGATTACCTCACCTAAACGGCCCGGTCTCCTTCACCCCAACACACACGCTCCAACATACACACACACACACTCCAACACACACACACATTCCCCAACATACACACACACACGCCCCAAAACACACACGCTCCAACACACACACACGCACCAACACACACACACGCTCCAACGTACACACACATGCCCCAACACACACACACACATGCCCCAGCACACACACACGCTCCAACACACACACGCTCCAACACACACACACGCTCCAAAACACACACACGCACCAACACACACACACGCTCCAACACACACACACGCACCAACACACACACACGCTCCAACACACACACACACTCCAACACACACACACGCTCCAAGACACACACACGCTCCAACACACACACGCTCCAACACACACACACGCACTCCTTACCTGCATCCTCCCCTCTACGCCCATAACATCAACGACCTCACCCTTCTCTCCTTTCACTTTCCTCCCAACACTCCTCTTCTCCTCTGCCTCCTGCCTCCTCTCCTCTCCTGCTCTTCTCCTCTTCTCTCTCCTGCCCTCCTCTTCTCCTCTCCTGCCCTCCCTCTTCTCCTCTCCTGCCCTCCTCTTCTCCTCTCCTACCCCTCCCTCTTCTCCTCTCCTACCCCTCCCATCTTCTCCTCTCCTACCCTCCCCTCCCATCTTCTCCTCTCCTACCCCTCCCCTCTTCTCCTCTCCTACCCCCTCCCTCTTCTCCTCTCCTACCCCTCCCATCTTCTCCTCTCCTGCCCCTCCCTCTTCTCCTCTCCTAACCTCCCTCTCTCTCCTCCTCCCTACCTCCCTCTTCTCCTCTCCTACCCCCTCCCTCTTCTCCTCTCCTCTCCCTCCCTCCCCTCCCTCTCCTCTCCTCCCTAACCTCCCTCTTCTCCTCTCCCTACCCCTCCCTCTTCTCCTCTCCCTACCCTCCCTCTTCTCCTCCCTAACCTCCCTCTTCTCCTCTCCCTACCCTCCTCTTCTCTCCTCTACCCTCCCCTCTTCTCCTCTCCTCTCCTCTCCCCCTCCTCCTCCCTCTTCTCCTCTCCCTCTTCTCTCCTCTCCTACCCCTCCCCCTCTTCTCCCTCTCCTCTCCCTCCCTCTCCTCTCCTCTCCCTCCTCCTCCTCTTCTCCTCCTCCCTAACTCCTCTCCCTCTTCTCTCCTCTCCTACCCCCTCCCTCTTCTCCTCTCCCTGCCTCCCTCTTCTCCTCCCTACCCTCCTCTTCTCTCCTCCCTCCTTCTCCCTCTTCTCCTCTCCTACCTCTCTTCTCCTCTCCCTAACCTCCTCCTCTTCTCCTCCCTCTCCTCTTCTCCTCCCCTCTCTCTCCTCTCCTACTCCCTCCCTCTTCTCCTCTCCTCTCCCTACCCCTCCCTCTTCTCCTCTCCTCTCTCTCCTACCCCTCCCTCTTCTCCTCTCCCTACCCCTCCCTCCCTCTTCTCCTCTCCTACCCCTCCCTCTTCTCCTCTCCTCTCCCCCCTCCCTCTTCTCCTCTCCCTACCTCCCTCCTCTCTTCTCCTCTCCTCCCTCCTCTCCCTCTTCTCTCTCCTGCCCTCCCTCCCCTCTTCTCCTCTCCTACCCCTCCTCTTCTCTTCTCTCCTACCCTCCTCCCCTCTTCTCATCTCCTCTCCTACTCCCTCCCCTCCCCTCTTCTCCTCTCCTGCCCCTCCTCTTCTCTCTCCTACCCCCTCCCATCTTCTCTCTCTCCTACCCCTCCCTCCCTCTTCTCCTCTCCTACCCCTCCCTCTTCTCCTCTCCTCTCCCTCCCTCCCCTCTTCTCCTCTCCTACCCCTCCCCTCTTCTCCTCTCCTCTCCCTACCCCTCCCCTCTTCTCCTCTCCTACCTCTCCCCTCTTCTTCTCTCCTACCCCTCCCCTCCTCTCCTCTCCTCTCCTACCCCTCCCATCTTCTCCTCTCCTACCCCTCCCCTCTTCTCTTCTCCTCTCCCTACCCCTTCCCTCTTCTCCTCTCCCATCCTTCTTTCTTCCATCCTCCCCCTCTCTCCTGAAGACATAATGGCATTCCTGCCTGCTATGTCCATCACATAAGAAATGGTGTCCTTGGTGAGAGGAGTGAGACAGACGGAGTGCGAGTGGCTTATATCTCCTCACAGAAAATATGACAGACAGAGTGGGAGTGGCTAATATGAAGAGACGGAAAGCTGAAACAGATTTTTCCTCCCGCCCAACTGTTGAGTACCTTTAGTTACCACATTTGTCCACATGAGGTCAGCGTTTCTCTAATTTTGCTAGGCTTTGGCGGACAACACAAAGTTTTACTGACACCCACTGCTATCTCATAGTACCTGAGTGAGTAGGCTACCATCTTACTCTGACAGTAAAACACATTAAACAACATGTGATGTTTACATATGTGTTTTGGTCTTGCTTTATCTTTCTATCATACAGGGACCTAGAGGTCTGCTTGGCCCTAGGGGATCACCAGGGACTGGTGGACAGCGTGTATGTATACAGTACTTCTACAGTACTACCATGATACTACTATGATACTACTGCAATACTCTTAATGTTGCAAAACTATATAGACAGTGTATGTACCAGTACCTCTAAAGTACTATAATACTGCTATGATACTAATGCATTACTACTTTGTACTGGTAATACTGTAAAACTATACAGACAGCCTGTATGCATCAGTACCTCTATAATACTGCAATACTACTGCAATATCATTACTGCTGCAAAAGTATACTTCATGTATTAACAATGAATGAAATGTTGTTCACAGGGTCTCGCTGGACTGGATGGCCAAGCTGGTCCCAAAGGAAACCAGGTAAGAAGGTATATCTGGTTATGCCTGTAACATCGCTAGGCATATCACTCAGTCATCTGCCACACAACTATTCACTGACTTGACTGACTGACTGACTGACTGACTGAACTGACTTGACTGATCTGACTGATCTGACTGACTAACTTGACTGACTGCCCTGACTGACTGACTGACTTGACTGACTGACTGACCTGACTTGACTGACTTGACTGACTGACTGACCTGACTTGACTGACCTGACTGACCTGACTGACTGACTTGACTGACTGAATTGACTGACTGACTGACTGACCTGACTTGACTGACCTGACAGACTGACTGACCTGACTGACCAACTGACTGACTGACCTGACTGACTTGATTGATTGATTGATTGATTGATTGATTGCCTGACTGACCTGACTGACCTGACCTGACTGACTGACTCACTGACCTGACTGACTGACTGACTGACTGACCTGACTGACCGACTGACTGACTGACCTGACTGACTTGATTGATTGATTGATTGACTGACTGACTGACCTGACTGACCTGACTGACTGACTGGACTGACTGACCTGACTGACCTGACTGACTGACCTGACCTGATTGACTGACTGACCTAACTGACTGACCTGACCTGATTGACTGACTTGACTGACCTGACTGACGTGACTGACCGACTGACTGACTGACCTGACTGACTGACCTGACTGACTGACTGACTGACTGACTGACTGACCTGACTGACTGACCTGACTGACTGACCTGACTGACCTGACTGACTGACCTGACTGACCGACTGACTGACTGACTGACCTGACTGACTTGATTGATTGATTGATTGATTGATTGACTGACCTGACTGACCTGACTGACTGACTGACTGACCTGACTGACCTGACTGACTGACCTGACCTGATTGACTGACTGACCTAACTGACTGACCTGACCTGACCTGATTGACTGACCTGACTGACCTGACTGACCTGACTGACCTCACTGACTTTGATTGATTGACTGACTGACTGACTGACTGACTGACATGACTGACTGAACTGACTGACTTGATTGATTGATTGATTGATTGACTGACCTGACTGACCTGACTGACTTGATTGATTGACTGACTGACTGAACTGACTGAACTGACTGACTTGATTGATTGATTGACAGACTGACTGACTGACCTGACTGACTTGATTGATTGATTGATTGACTGACTGACTGACCTGACTGACCTGACTGACCTGACTGACTGACCTGACTTAATTGATTGATTGATTGACTGACTGACTGACTGACCTGACTGACTGACCTGACTGACTTAATTGATTGATTGATTGACTGACTGACTGACTGACTGACCTGACTGACTTGACTGACCTGACTGACTGGATGTCGATCAAGGCAGCCCCCCGCACCTCTTATTGAATTATTGATTGATTGATTGATCTGACCTGACCTGACCTGACTGACCTCACTGACTGACTGACTGACCTGACTGACCTGACTGACCTCACTGACTGACTGACTGACCTGACTGACCTGACTGACTGACTGACCTGACTGACCTGACTGACCTGACCGGACCCTGGACCGACCTAATCGACCGACCTGACTGACTGACTGACCTGACTGACTGACCTCACTGACTGACTAACCTGACTGACTGACTAACCTGACTGACCTGACTGACCTGACTGACTTGACTGACTGACCTGACTGACCTGACTGACCTGACTGACTGAAACCATGTGGGCCCATTGGGAGCTCTCCACCTTAACCTTCAGTCCAGTAGCCATGTGGTTTTAGCCAGAGGGTCAGGTCATATTCCTCCCAGCTTGTGATTGGTCACCTGTAACCTTTGACCTGGCAGCAGTGGAGGACAGAGGTCAGACGACAGACTAGTGACTCAACAGTGGTCAGCAGTATAAAATGCCTTCCTATTCACTATATAGTGCACAACCTCTGCACTATACAGGGGTTAGAGTGCTATTTTGGACCTATCCCCAGTCTACCTGGACCCCATGACACGCGGCCCACTTCATCATTTCTCAATACATTTATAAGGAAAACCCAGGACAGTAAACATTTGTTTGTTGTAGCCCTTAGACATAAGCATAACATACTATGGGCCTTGTCAAAAGTAGTACACTACATAGGGAATAGGGTGCTATTTGGGACGTATCCCATGACTGAGTTTACTGTAAATGGAGTGGAGGCCCCTCCCTCAGTCACTCCAATGCAACTGAACTCCACTGAATTAGGCCTTTGTTACATTAGATACACACATCTTGTGTTTTTCTAAAATCTGTCTTAACAAACAAATGAAAGCAGTACACACACCCCCTACCAAACACCCACAACATCCCAAAGGCCTCCTTTCATCTGTATCAATATTTATTATTGTTTGTTCCACTGTGGCCTCAGCAGGGGTGTGATCTAACGCAGTTTCAAGGCAGCTCTATTATTCCTAAGCCGTTCCCAGATGACTCTTGCTCTGCAGCCTTTGTTTGGAGACGACGCTGGTTCACAACACTGAGTCTCAGAATTCCCCAAAAAAAAAAAAGTCAAATCAGTTTGAAGTTTTAGATCTTCAGCGCCACTCAATCAAACCTGGTATCATGAAGTTGCCAATGCCAGGGGGATACAACAACATGTTGCTCCATGCAGTGAAGCAAACAGCATAAATACACTTTTAGTGAAACTTGTAGAATCGTCTTGTGATAAATGCAACAGCTTGTGACTGGCATCTATTATTCTGTAGGAAGAGAGTTATAGAGAGTTATAGAGAGTTATAGAGAGTTATAGAGAGTTGTAGAGAGTTGTAGAGAGTTATAGAGAGTTGTAGTGCGTTATAGAGAGTTATAGAGAGTTATAGAGAGTTGTAGAGAGTTGTAGAGAGTTGTAGAGAGTTGTAGTGCGTTATAGAGAGTTATAGAGAGTTATAGAGAGTTGTAGAGAGTTATAGAGAGTTGTAGAGAGTTGTAGAGAGTTATAGAGAGTTGTAGTGCGTTATAGAGAGTTATAGAGAGATATAGAGAGTTATAGAGTTGTAGTGCGTTATAGAGAGTTATAGAGAGTTATAGAGAGTTGTAGAGAGTTATAGAGAGTTGTAGAGAGTTGTAGAGAGTTATAGAGAGTTGTAGTGCGTTATAGAGAGTTATAGAGAGATATAGAGAGTTATAGAGTTGTAGTGCGTTATAGAGAGTTATAGAGTGTTATAGAGCGTTATAGAGAGTTGTAAAGAGTTGTAGAGAGTTGTAGAGAGCTATAGAGCTTTATAGAGAGTTACAGAGAGTTATAGAGCATTATAGAGAGTTATAGTTGAGTTCTACTCAGGATGAGTGTTGACTATAGAGAATCTGATCTAGTCTCTCTGTTCTACTCAGGTGGAGTGTTTAATATAGATAATCTGATCTAGTCTCTCTGTTCTACTCAGGTGGAGTGTTTAATATAGATAATCTGATCTAGTCTCTCTGTCTTATCTGATCTCTCTCTCTCTCTTCTACTAAGGTGGAGTGAATCTGATCTTGTCTCTCTCTCTGTTCCATTCAGGGCCCACAAGGAGAGTCGGGGCCTGCCGGACAGCAGGGGATCCCTGGATCACAAGTGAGTAGCAACAGCAGACCAGTAGCAGTACATTTTATTTATTTAGTTCATTTTTCT
>CM059788.1:43436908-43461908 GCA_030435695.1 Brachymystax lenok tsinlingensis
TCCAAACTCCACTATGGCCAAGACCAAAGAGCTGTCAAAGGACACCAGAAACAAAATTGTAGACCTGCACCAGGTTGGGAAGACTGAATCTGCAATAGGTAAGCAGCTTGGTTTGAAGAAATCAACTGTGGGAGCAATTATTAGGAAATGGAAGACATACAAGACCACTGATAATCTTCCTCGATCTGGGGCTCCACGCAAGATCTCACCCCGTGGGGTCAAAATGATCACAAGAACGGTGAGCAAAATCCCAGAACCACACGGGGACCTAGTGAATGACCTGCAGAGAGCTGGGACCAAAGTAACAAAGCCTACCATCAGTAACACACTACGCCGCCAGGACTCAAATCCTGCAGTGCCAGACGTGTCCCCCTGCTTAAGCCAGTACATGTTCAGGCCCGTCTGAAGTTTGCTAGAGAGCATTTGGATGATCCAGATGAGGATTGGGAGAATGTCATATGGTCAGATGAAACCAAAATAGAACTTTTTGGTAAAAACTCAACTCGTCGTGTTTGGAGGACAAAGAATGCTGAGTTGCATCCAAAGAACACCATACCTACTGTGAAGCATGGGGGTGGAAACATCATGCTTTGGGGCTGCTTTTCTGCAAAGGGACCAGGACGACTGATCCTTGTAAAGGAAAGAATGAATGGGGCCATGTATCGTGAGATTTTGAGTGAAAACCTCCTTCCATCAGCAAGGGCATTGAAGATGAAACGTGGCTGGGTCTTTCAGCATGACAATGATCCCAAACACACCGCCCGGGCAACGAAGGAGTGGCTTCAGAAGAAGCATTTCAAGGTCCTGGAGTGGCCTAGCCAGTCTCCAGATCTCAACCCCATAGAAAATCTTTGGAGGGAGTTGAAAGTCCGTTTTGCCCAGCGACAGCCCCAAAACATCACTGCTCTAGAGGAGATCTGCATGGAGGAATGGGCCAAAATACCAGCAACAGTGTGTGAAAACCTTGTAAAGACTTACAGAAAACGTTTGACCTCTGTCATTGCCAACAAAGGGTATATAACAAAGTATTGAGATAAACTTTTGTTATTGACCAAATACTTATTTTCCACCATAATTTGCAAATAAATAAATTAAAAATCCTACAATGTGATTTTCTGTATTTCTTTTTCTCATTTTGTCTGTCATAGTTGAAGTGTACCTATGATGAAAATTACAGGCCTCTCTTATCTTTTTAAGTTGGAGAACTTGCACAATTGGTGGCTGACTAAATACTTTTTTGCCCCACTGTATATATTAAACATTCTTACAGTATCTATCTATTAAACGTTCTTACAGTATATATATATTAAACATTCTTACAGTATATATATATATATATATTTTTTTTACAGTATATATATATTAAACATTCTTACAGTATATATCTATTAAATGTTTTTACAGTATATATATATTAAACATTCTTCCAGTATATATCTATTAAACGTTCTTACAGTATATATATATATTACATTTTTTTTACAGTATATATATATATTAAATATTCTTACAGTATATTTATATTATACTTTCTTACAGTATATATATATATATATATATTAAACGTTCTTACAGTATATATATATATTAAACATTCTTACAGTATATATATATATTATACATTCTTACAGTATATATCTATTAAACGTTCTTACAGTATATATATATATATATATATATATATATATATATATTAAACATTCTTACAGTACATATATATTAAACATTCTTACAGTATATATATATATTAAACATTCTTACAGTATATATCTATTAAACATTCTTACAGTATATATATATTAAACATTCTTACAGTATATATATATTAAACATTTTACAGTGTGTATATATATATATTAAACATTTTTACAGTATATTTATATTATACATTCTTACAGTATATATATATTAAACATTCTTCCAGTATATATCTATTAAACGTTCTTACAGTATATATATATATTACATTTTTTTTACAGTATATATATATATATTAAATATTCTTACAGTATATTTATATTATACTTTCTTACAGTATATATATATATATTAAACATTCTTACAGTATATTTATATTATACATTCTTACAGTATACATATATTAATCATTCTTACAGTATATATATATATTATACATTCTTACAGTATATATATATATATATATATATACACATATATATATATATATATATATATATATATATATATATATATATATATATATATATATTAAACATTCTTACAGTATATATATATATTAAACATTCTTACAGTATATATATATATTATAACGTTCTTACAGTATATATCTATTAAATGTTCTTACAGTATATATATATATATATATATATATATATATATATATATTAAACATTCTTACAGTACATATATATTAAACATTCTTACAGTATATATATATATTAAACATTCTTACAGTATATATCTATTAAACATTCTTACAGTATATATATATTAAACATTCTTACAGTATATATATATTAAACATTTTACAGTGTGTATATATATATATTAAACATTTTTACAGTATATTTATATTATACATTCTTACAGTATATATATATTAAACATTCTTACAGTATATATATATTAAACATTTTACAGTGTATATATGAAACATTCTTACAGTATATTTATATTATACATTCTTACAGTATATATATGTTAAACATTCTTACAGTATATATCTATTAAACGTTCTTACAGTTTATATATATTAAACATTCTTACAGTATATATATAATATACGTTCTTACAGTATATATATATATATATTAAACATTCTTACAGTATATATATATCACACACATTCTTACAGTATATATATATTAAACATTCTTACAGTATATGTATATTATATGTTCTTACAGTATATATATATATATATATATATATATATATATATATATATATTTTACTCGTTCTTACAGTATATATATATATATTATACATTCTTACAGTAAATATAAATTGTATTCTTACAGTATATATATATTAAACATTCTTACAGTATATATATATATCGCAAACATTCTTACAGTATATGTATATTATATGTTCTTACAGTATATATATATATATATATATATATATATATATATATATATATATATATATATATATATATATATATTAAACATTCTTACAGTATATATATATTATACATTCTTACAGTATATATAAATTATATTCTTACAGTATATATATATTAAACATTCTTACAGTATATATCTATTATATGTTCTTACAGTATATATATATATGTTAAACGTTCTTACAGTATATATATATTAAACATTCTTACAGTATATATATATATATATATATATATATATATATATATAAACATTCTTACAGTATATATATATTAAACATTCTTACAGTATATGTATATTATATGTTCTTACAGTATATATATATATATATATATATATATATATATATATACTGTATATATATATATATATATTAAACATTCTTACAGTATATATAAATTATATTCTTACAGTATATATATATTAAACATTCTTACAGTATATATCTATTATATGTTCTTACAGTATATATATATATATATATATATATATATATATATATATATATATATATATATATATATATATATATATTAAACATTCTTACAGTATATATATATTATACATTCTTAAAGTATATATATTATACATTCTTACATTATGTATATATTATACGTTCTTACAGTATATATATATATCTTAAACATTCTTACAGTATATATCTACTATACGTTCTCACAGTATATATATATTAAACATTCTTACAGTATCTATCTTAACCATTCTTACAGTATATCTACTATACGTTCTCACAGTATATATATATTATACATTCTTACAGTATATATATATTATACGTTCTTACAGTCTATATTTATTATACATTCTTACAGTATATATATATTGTACGTTCTCACAGTATACATATATTATACATTCTCACAGTATATATATATTATACGTTCTCACAGTATATATATATTATACATTCTTACAGTCTTTCGTCTCATGTAGTGTTGGCTCGTCTTTGATCCTCTGCTTCCTCCTACAGGGTGCTGAGGGCGTCAGAGGTCTTAAAGGCGGCGGAGGAGAAAAGGTAAACAACACCAGTGTCTTCTTTAACATGGTGGACATTTACAAAATGGCCGCCTCATATTTGTGTTGGAGGTAGAAGTGGTTCTCAACCACAGATCGAGGATCAGATTACCCAACGTTCTATCATAACCTTAACAATTAGAGGGGCATAAACTAATATCTGGTCCTGAATCAGTGGTTAGAGGGAAATGTCTACTTCTACCTTCACCATATGTGCATCCCAAAATGGCACCCTATTCCCTATATAGTGCTCTACTACCCATAGGGCTCTGGTCAAATGTAGTGCACTATGTAGGGTATAGGGTTCCATTTTGTGACAAAGACATGTCTCATATTTGTCATTCCACACTATTTTTGTCAGGCCTTTTTTAGCAGGCAGGCAGATCTGAAAACCACCTTTAAATGTCTATCAGGCTTGAAAGGCTTCAGCTCATTTGGGTAGTAATGGGGTGTAGAACGTTCAGCTGGAATGAACGAGACCTTGTTAGTGCTGTGATCTGATCTGATCTGATTGGCTGCTCTAAACATCTAAACGTTCCAGCTTGTTAATCTATCTAAATGTCTCCTACTCCGTTTTCCTCTCCAGTCATCATTAGAAGGATACACCTGTTTTTACATGGATATAGACTAGATATTTAATAAAGACTTTCTGCTGTGTAACTTTTTTGTTTTTTTTGGGGGGTAATTTGCTGTTTCCCACATTGGACAGTGAGACTGTGTACAAAAAAACCTGGACAAATAGGAGGTTATGTATGAAAAGGTCTGTCTGACATCACCACTGCTTAGTCCCAGTAGGTATGAGGACTCAGTAGACCCTAAGAAGGTAATAGTGTGGTAGTCCTTTCTGATAGTCCCCCAGTGCTATTTGGGAAGGTTAGCCTCTTGAAGCTGGTTCTGTGTATAAGGAGAAGGGTGTAAATGCAGAGCGCAATTAAGGGGCACATTCTTTTTGTTGTTGTTTTACTTCTTACCCCCTTTTCTCCCACAATTGGTAGTTACAGCCTTGTCCCATCGTTGCAACTCCCGTACAGACTAGGGACAGGCGAAGGTCGAGAGCCGCGCGTCCACCGAAACGCCACCCCTGCAAAGCCGCACTGCTTCTTGACACAGTACTCGCTTAACCCGGAAGCCAGCCGCACCAATGTGTAGGGGGCAACACCGTACAGCTGGCGACTGAAGTCAGGCCCGGGCCGTCACAAGGAGTCGCTAGAGCACGATGGGACAAGGACATCCCAGCCGGCCAAACCCTCCCCTAACCTAGGCCAATTGTGCACCACCTCATGGGTCTCCCCGTCGCAGCCGGCTGCAACACACCCTGGGATCGAACCCGGATCTGTAGTGACGCCTCTATAACAGCGATACAGTGCCTTAAAACCGCTGCCCAACTCAGGAGGCCTAGGGGTGCTTTCTGATAAGTTACACCCATTAATGCTTGCCCTTGGATTATGGCCAATTATTTTGCGTCGGCGGGGACAACAGTTGTTGACAACTGTAGCATTGTAGCTAAGCCTAAACCTTTTCCTCACGTTTAACATCAGTCTCCTAACCTGCTATATAAACAAATCATCTGTGTCGAGAAAACCCTCAGTCTTATAACACCGTAACTGATCAGTGGCGTTGGTTGTATCAATGGGAAATTTCCTGATATCAGGGAACAACAAAATTAAGAAACGCCCCGAATTGCGGTCTGCAACTGCACCATATTCTGTACAAGGGTTGTTCAGAAACACGTGCCATCTGCATTCTCAGGTCTGCCCGGCTGATGTCAGTAGATCACAATATTCTGTCACTCTGCAATTCACCATGTTACCACTAGATGTCACCATTTATCATCCCAAGTTTACAGTGTATGCATCTTATGTCTGGCATAAGATGCATACACTGTAAAATTAAAAAAATAAAAAAAAATAAAAAAAATAAAAATAAATGTTGTGCTTTTTTTACTTTTTTAATTATTAAGGTTAGTTTGCCACTGTTAATATGGTGATATTCAATGATAGTCCAACATGGCCACTGCTCAGTGAACAAAATGCACATATTTCTATTCCCTGTGTTTTTCAGGGAGAGGATGGTTTTCCAGGTTTCAAGGGAGACATGGGCATCAAGGGAGACAAGGGAGAGCTCGGTGTCCTAGGAGCCAGAGGTGAAGACGGACCTGAAGGCCCCAAAGGTCGTTCCGGCCCAAACGGAGGGGCTGGCCCCATCGGGTCGGCTGGAGAGAAGGTACTGACACCTCACAATCACTATCGTCACTAGCACTAAAACTATCACTAGCACTAACACTATCACTAGCACCAACACTATCACTAGCACTAAAACTATCACTAGCACTAAAACTAAAACTATCACTAAAACTATCACTAGCACTAAAACTAAAACTATCACTAGCACTAAAACTAAAACTAAAACTAAAACTAGCACTAACACTATCACTACCACTATCACTAAAACTAAAACTAGCACTAACACTATCACTAGCACTAAAACTAGCACTAGCACTAAAACTAAAACTATCACTAAAACTATCACTATCACTAAAACTATCACTAGCACTAAAACTAAATCTATCACTAGCACTAAAACTAAAACTATCACTAAAACTATCACTAGCACTAAAACTAAAACTATCACTAGCACTAAAACTAAAACTAAAACTAGCACTAACACTATCACTACCACTATCACTAAAACTAAAACTAGCACTAACACTATCACTAGCACTAAAACTAGCACTAGCACTAAAACTAAAACTATCACTAAAACTATCACTAGCACTAAAAATATCACTAGGACTAAAACTAAAACTATCACTAGCACTAAAACTAAAACTATCACTAAAACTATCACTAGCACTAAAACTATCACTAGCACTAAAACTAAAACTATCACTAGCACTAAAACTATCACTAAAACTAAAACTATCACTAAAACTATCACTAGCACTAAAACTAAATCTATCACTAGCACTAAAACTATCACTAAAACTATCACTAGCACTAAAACTAAAACTATCACTAAAACTATCACTAAAACTATCACTAGCACTAAAACTAAAACTATCACTAGCACTAAAACTAGCACTAAAACTATCACTAGCACTAAAACTAAAACTATCACTAAAACTATCACTAGCACTAAAACTAAAACTATCACTTGCACTAAAACTAAAACTATCACTAGCACTAGCACTAAAACTATCACTACCACTATCACTAAAACTTCCACTACCACTATCACTAAAACTTCCACTACCACTATCACTAAAACTATCACTAAAACTTCCACTACCACTAGCACTAAAACTAAAACTATCACTAAAACTATCACTAGCAATAAAACTAAAACTATCACTAGCACTAAAACTAAAACTATCACTAGCACTAAAACTAAAACTATCACTAAAACTATCACTAGCACTAAAACTAAAACTATCACTACCACTATCACTAAAACTTCCACTACCACTATCACTAAAACTATCACTAAAACTTCCACTACCACTATCACTAAAACTATCACTACCACTATCACTAAAACTATCACTATCACTAAAACTATCACTAAAACTATCACTACCACTATCACTAAAACTTCCACTACCACTATCACTAAAACTATCACTAAAACTTCCACTACCACTATCACTAAAACTATCACTAAAACTTCCACTACCACTATCACTAAAACTATCACTAAAACTTCCACTATCACTATCACTATCACTAAAAGTAAAACTATCACTATCACTAAAACTACCACTAAAACTATCACTAAAACTACCACTATCATTAAAACTATCACTACCACTACCACTAAAACTATCACTATCATCACCCCTACCACTATCACTAAAACTATCACTATCACTAAAACTATCACTATCATCACCGCTACCACTATCACTAAAACTTCCACTACCACAATCACTAAAACTATAACTAAAACTATCACTACCACTATCACTATCACTAGCACTAAAACTATCACTATCATTAAAACTATCACTATCACTATCACTACCACTACCACTAGAACTAAAACTAAAACTAAAACTATCACTATCACTAGCACTAAAACTAAAACTATCACTAAAACTATCACTACCACTATCACTAAAACTATCACTAAAACTATCACTACCACTATCACTAAAACTACCACTAAAACTATCACTAAAACTATCACTAAAACTATCACTATCACTACCACTAAAACTATCACTATCACTACCACTAAAACTATCACTATCACTACCACTAAAACTATCACTAAAACTATCACTACCACTAAAACTATCACTACCACTATCACTAAAACTATCACTAAAACTATCACTACCACTACCACTAAAACTATCACTACCACTACCACTAAAACTATCACTACCACTACCACTAAAACTATCACTACCACTACCACTAAAACTATCACTATCACTATCACTACCACTACCACTAAAACTATCACTACCACTATCACTAGCACTAAAACTAAAACTATCACTAAAACTATCACTACCACTACCACTAAAACTATCACTACCACTACCACTAAAACTATCACTATCACTATCACTAAAACTATCACTAAAACTATCACTACCACTACCACTAAAACTATCACTATCACTACCACTACCACTAAAACTATCACTACCACTACCACTAAAACTATCACTACCACTATCACTATCACTAAAACTAAAACTAAAACTAAAACTATCACTAAAACTATCACTATCACTGTCACTAAAACTATCACTCTCATCCCTATTTTTATCTGTTTTTATGAACCTGTATTTTCTTTGTTGTTGTTTAGGGTAAACTTGGTGTCCCCGGATTACCCGGTTACCCAGGAAGACAAGGACCTAAGGTATGTGGAAACAGGGTGTGTGTGTGTGTGTGTGTGCGCGTGTGCGTGTGCATGTGTGTGTGCGTGTGTGCATGTGTGTATGTGTGCGAGTGCGTGTGCATGTGTGTGTGTATGTGTGTGTGTGTGTGTGTGTGTGTGTGCGTGTGTGTGCATGTGTGTGTGTGTGTATATTGCTGACTCTTCCTCCTACCCATCTTCCACTCCTCCACACCCTGAGTTAACCAATGAGGCATCTGCTGATGTCATCACCTGTCCCTACTCCTTCCTGTATCTCTGAGACACCCTATTGGGCCCTGCTTAAAATTAGTGCACTATCAAGTGAATAGGGTTCCACTTGGGACAGAAACCCTGTCACTTGGGACAGACACTATGTCAGTGGTTGGTTAAACAGAGTGATTCAGTCACTATGTCAGTGGAATGGTTGGTTAAACAGAGTGATTCAGTCACTATGTCTGTGGAATGGTTGGTTAAACAGAGTGATTCAGTCACTATGTCAGTGGAATGGTTGGTTAAACAGAGTGATTCAGTCACTATGTCAGTGGAATGGTTGGTTAAACAGAGTGATTCAGTCACTATGTCTGTGGAATGGTTGGTTAAACCGAGTGATTCAGTCACTATGTCTGTGGAATGGTTGGTTAAACAGAGTGATTCAGTCACTATGTCAGTGGAATGGTTGGATAAACAGAGTGATTCAGTCACTATGTCAGTGGAATGGTTGGTTAAACAGAGTGATTCAGTCACTATGTCAGTGGAATGGTTGGTTAAACAGAGTTATTCAGAATCCAGTCCCTGGTTAGGAAATTAAGAAAACCAGAGAGCCTTTCAGCCCTCAAAGCCTGTTTTAGACATTGTTTAAGCGTTGTGTTGGACGTTGTGGTGGACGTTGTGGTGGACGTTGTGGTGGACGTTGTGTTGGACGTTGTGTTGGACGTTGTGGTGGACGTTGTGTTGGACGTTGTGTTGGACGTTGTGGTGGACGTTGTGGTGGACGTTGTGTTGGACGTTGTGGTGGACGTTGTGTTGGACGTTGTGTTGGACGTTGTGGTGGACGTTGTGGTGGACGTTGTGTTGGACGTTGTGGTGGACGTTGTGGTGGGCGTTGTGTTGGACGTTGTGGTGGGCGTTGTGTTGGACGTTGTGGTGGACGTTGTAGTGGACGTTGTGTTGGACGTTGTGTTGGACGTTGTGGTGGACGTTGTAGTGGACGTTGTGTTGGACGTTGTGTTGGACGTTGTGGTGGACGTTGTAGTGGACGTTGTGGTGGACGTTGTAGTGGGCGTTGTGTTGGACGCGTTGTGTTGGACGTTGTGGTGGGCGTTGTGGTGGGCGTTGTGTTGGACGTTGTGGTGGACGTTGTGGTGGACGTTGTGTTGGACGTTGTGGTGGACGTTGTGGTGGACGTTGTGTTGGACGTTGTGGTGGACGTTGTGGTGGACGTTGTGGTGGACATTGTGTTAGACATTGTTTTAGAAGTTGTCAAAGTGTATGAAAAGGTAGTTAGCCGAGGTTTGGAGTTGATTTAACCTCTCCCTTTTCTTCCCTCTGTAAACAAGTGACTGAGTGTTATTTTTCTTGCTGCGTCGCTCTGGCAGTCTCTGTTAACAGCTTTCCTGCAGTGTTATTTCACCAAGCTATTTGCAATCGCTTTGTCTGTCTTGTGAGTGGAGTGCAAATCAAACTTGGCTGCTATCTTCTCGTCTTCTCCTCTCCTCCTCCCCTTCTCTCCTGCCTTTTCCAGCTCTCACCTCTTCTCTTATCCTTCCTCTCCTTTCCTCTCCTCTTCTCCCCTCTCCTCTCCTCTCCTCTTCTCCCCTCTCCTAGTCCTCTTCTCCCCTCTCCTCCTCCTCTTCTCCCCTCTCCTCCTCCTCTTCTCCCCTCTCATCCTCCTCTCCTCTCCTCTCCTCCCCTCTCCTCCCCTCTCCTCTCATCCCCTCTCCTATCCTCCCCTCTCTTCTCCTCGTCCTCTTCTCCCCTCTCCTCTCCTTTCCTCTCCTCTTCTCCCCTCTCCTCCTCCTCTTCTCCCATCTCCTCCTCCTCTTCTCCCCTCTCCTCCTCCTCTCCTTTCCTCCCCTCTCCTCTCCTCCTCCTCTTCTCCCCTCTCCTCCTCCTCCGCTCCTCCCCTCTTTTCCACTCTCCTTCTCCTCCTCTCCTCTCCTCCTCTCCTTTCCTTTCCTTTCCCTCTCCTCTTCTCCCCTCTCGTCCTCCTTTTCTCCCCTCTCCTCCTCCTCTTCTCCCCTCTCCTCCTCCTCCGCTCCTCCCCTCTTTTCCCCTCTCCTTCTCCTCCTCTCCTCCTCTCCTCTCCTTTCCTCCCCTCTCCTCTCCTCTCCTCCTCCTCCTCTTCTCCCCTCTCCTCCTCCTCCGCTCCTCCCCTCTTTTCCACTCTCCTTCTCCTCCTCTCCTCTCCTCCTCTCCTTTCCTTTCCTTTCCCTCTCCTCTTCTCCCCTCTCGTCCTCCTTTTCTCCCCTCTCCTCCTCCTCTTCTCCCCTCTCCTCCTCCTCCGCTCCTCCCCTCTTTTCCCCTCTCCTTCTCCTCCTCTCCTCCTCTCCTTTCCTTTCCTCTCCTCTTCTCTCCTCTCGTCCTCCTTTTCTCCCCTCTACTCCTCCTCTTCTCCCCTATCCTCCTCCTCTCCTCCCCCTCCTCTCCTCTACTCACTGTTTAGTTTACCAGAACTTGCAACGATGTGATAAAAAATAATTAAGCCAAAGAAATCCTTCTCCCTTCCTAGCTGCCGCCACTGTTTTTTTTATGCTGTGTGTAATGGAACGAGTTTAGTCTACACGAAGTAGCACAGTCACTGTTTTCACACTTTCACACAGGTAGACAGATGTATTCACTGTATGAGAGAGCATACATACAGTGAAGGAAAAAAGTATTTGATCTCCTGCTGATTTTGTACGTTTGCCCACTGACAAAGAAATTATCAGTCTATAATTTTATTTGGTAGGTTTTATTTGGTACAAAAAAATCCAGAAAAACGCATGTGAAAAATGTTATAAATTGATTTGCATTTTAATGAGGGAAATAAGTATTTGACCCCTCTGCAAAACATGACTTAGTACTTGGTGGCAAAACCCTTGTTGGCAATCACAGAGGTCAGACGTTTCTTGTAGTTGGCCACCAGGTTTGCACACATCTCAGGAGGGATTTTGTCCCACTCCTCTTTGCAGATCTTCTCCAAGTCATTAAGGTTTCGAGGCTGGCTGGCAGCAACTCGAACCTTCAGCTCCCTCCACAGACTTTCTATGGGATTAAGATCTGGAGACTGGCTAGGCCACTCCAGGACCTTAATGTGCTTCTTTTTGAGCCACTCCTTTGTTGCCTTGGCCGTGTGTTTTGGGTCATTGTCATGCTGGAATACCCATCCACGACCCATTTTCAATGCCCTGGCTGAGGGAAGGAGGATCTCACCCAGGATTTGACGGTACATGGCCCCGTCCATCGTCCCTTTGATGCGGTGAAGTTGTCCTGTCCCCTTAGCAGAAAAACACCCCCAAAGCAAAATGTTTCCACCTCCATAGTTGACGGTGGGGATGGTGTTCTTGGGGTCATAGGCAGCATTCCTCCTCCTCCAAACACGGCGAGTTGAGTTGATGCCAAAGAGCTCCATTTTGGTCTCATCTGACCACAACACTTTCACCCAGTTGTCCTCTGAATCTTTCAGATGTTCATTGGCAAACTTCAGACGGGCATGTATATGTGCTTTCTTGAGCAGGGGCACCTTGCGGGCGCTGCAGGATTTCAGTCCTTCACGGCGTAGTGTGTTACCAATTGTTTTCTTGGTGACTATGGTCCCAGCTGCCTTGAGATCATTGACAAGATCCTCCCGTGTAGTTCTGGGCTGATTCCTCACCGTTCTCATGATCATTGCAACTCCACGAGGTGAGATCTTGCATGGAGCCCCAGGCCGAGAGAGATTGACAGTTCTTTTGTGTTTCTTCCATTTGCGAAAAATCGCACCAACTGTTGTCACCTTCTCACCAAGCTGCTTGGCAATGGTCTTGTAGCCCATTCCAACCTTGTGTAGGTCAAGGTTGGTCTTGGCCATTGGTCTTGGCCATGGTGGAGAGTTTGGAATCTGATTGATTGATTGCTTCTGTGGACAGGTTTCTTTTATACAGGTAACAAGCTGAGATTAGGAGCACTCCCTTTAACTTCTTGCCGCACGGATCCCGTGAGCGGGATAATTTTCGAAAAAAACAAAGCACGCCAAATTCAAAATAAGAATTCGTAATATTTAACATTCATGGAAACACAAGTGTTGCACATGGTTACAAAGCTTAGCGTCTTGGTAATCTAAGTCTGTTGTCAGATTTCAAAAAGGCTTTACGGCGAAAGCAAAACATTTGATTATCTGAGGTCAACACCTCACAAAAATAGCTTTTTCAACCAGCACTGGCGACACAAAATCACAAATTAAAGATATAAAAACTCACTTACTTTTTAAGATCTTCTGATGTTTCCAACCAGGAGGGTCCCAGCTACAAAACCGCTGTTTGTTTTGTTCGATAAAGTACATATTTATATCCAAGAAACGCTGTTTAGACGGTGCCATTGAATTCAGAAATCCACAGGAAACACCTCCGTTAAAGCGACGACAGAAAAGTCAAAATTGCTCCCGGTAAACTTCGTCTATTTTTGTCAAACAAAGACTCTATATAATCCTTAGGTTGTCTAAAATGTTAAAAAACGATAAAACTTCACACGGAAACAACTATGTTCAATAGACAAGGCAAATTCCCTCGCGTGTGCTCTCCTCAGAACACGCCCAAACATTGTTTTGCTTCCGGGTTCACTCTTTCCTTCATGTGAAAAAACGTATTCATTTTTCAAAATACAAGCCCAAAGCCATCAATAGTAGACTGTTACCATATAGGGGAAGCCATAGGAATAGGAAAATGGTGGATGGATTCAATGCTTTTCAATAGCTTTTCAAAATAAGAGCATGGGAGCAGAATTTTTCTTTGGGTTTTCGCCTGCCAAATCAGTTCTGTTATAGCCACAGACATAATATTAACGGTTTTAGAAAATTCAGAGTCCTTTCTATCCAAAGCTACTAAATGATATGCATATCCTAGCTTTTGGGCCTGAGCGACAGCCCGTTTACTTTGGGCACGTCAGACAGGCGGAAACTAGGAATTCTGCCCCCTAGCTGTAAGAGGTGTTAAGAGTGTGCTCCTAATCTCAGTTTGTTACCTGTATAAAAGACACCTGGGAGCCAGAAATCTTTCTGATTGAGAGGGGGTCAAATACTTATTTCCCTCATTAAAATGCAAATCAATTTATAACATATTTCACATGCGTTTTTCTGGATTTTTTGTCGTTATTCTGTCTCTCACTGTTCAAATAAACCTACCATTAAAATTATAGACTGATCATTTCTTTGTCAGTGGGCAAACGTACAAAATCAGCAGGGGATCAAATACTTTTTTGCCTCACTGTATGTGTTATGAAGCACATAGACTATAACTATTTTTCTTAATTTATCTGTATTTTCAATGCTTCTTGAAGGGATGCCACATTGGTAAACTCCTATGGATTTCCTTCTTTAGTCAACATGATGATTATCATGCCGTAGTGAGCACTTTGCTGGGTCATTTTTTTGACTGGTATTGTGATGGCCATCAATAGTAGCCTGTGATAGCCTGACAGCTAAATGGCTGTATCAAACCGTATCAACATCATCTTTGTTTCTAACTGTGTGCTAACAAGCTAGCGCCTCTTAGGTTTTTAGCAAGACAAGACAAAACCCTTTTAGCCCAGTGTCCCTTTCTATTCTGTGTGAGGCTTGATTATATTGGACAGAGGTCACTTGAAATGTAGCATCTAGTCGTGTCCACTCTTCCTCTCTCTATCTGTCTCTCTATCTACCTCTCTCTATCCATCTCTCTCTATCCACCTCTCTCTATCCACCTCTCTCTATCCATCTCTCTATCTACCTCTCTCTATCCATCTCTCTATCCATCTCTCTCTATCCATCTCTCTATCTACCTCTCTCTATCCACCTCTCTCTATCCATCTCTCTATCTACCTCTCTCTATCCACCTCTCTCTATCCACCTCTCTCTATCCATCTCTCTCTAACCATCTCTCTCTATCCATCTCTCTCTATCCATCTCTCTCTATCCACCTCTCTCTATCCACCTCTCTCTATCCATCTCTCTATCCACCTCTCTCTATCTACCTCTCTCTATCCACCTCTCTCTATCCATCTCTCTCTATCCATCTCTCTCTATCCATCTCTCTCTATCCACCTCTCTCTATCCACCTCTCTCTATCTACCTCTCTCTAACCATCTCTCCATTCACAGGGCTCCAGTGGCTTCCCTGGATTCCTCGGATCCAACGGAGAGAAAGGAGGAAGGGTGAGGCTCTTTAGATCATTCCATTACTTATTACTTTCTTTTCAAAGACTTTCTATCGCACGATGTCTCTTCACCCTCCATGACACCAGTCTGAAATACTCATGTGTAGCTACAGTACTTAACCTCTAAGTAGAATTAAGAAGAACTACTGCCAAAGTAAAGTACGACAAGTAGATTGAAGAAGACCTACTGTCTAAGTAAAGTACGACAAGTAGGGTTAAGAGGAACTACTGCCAAAGTAAAGTAGGTCAAGTAGAATGAAGAACAACTGCTGCCAAAGTGAAGTAGGACAAGTAGAATATATGAAGAACTGCTGGCAAAGTAAAGTAGGACAAGTGGAGTGAAGAATAACTACTGCCAAAGTAAAGTAGTACAAGTAGAATCAAGAAGAACTGCTGCCAAAGTAAAGTAGGACAAGTAGGGTAAATAAGAACCACTGCCAAAGTAAAGTAGTACAAGTACAATCAAGAATAACTACTGCCAAAGTAAAGTAGGACAAGTATGGTCGGAAGAACTACTGCCAAAATAAAGTAGGACAAGTAAGATGAAGAAGAACTGCTGCCAAAGTGACGTAGGACAAGTAGAGTTTGAATATATCTGCTGCTAAAGTAAAGTAGAACAAGTGGAGTGAAGAATAACTACTGCCAAAGTAAAGTAGTACAAGTAGGGTCAAGAAGAACTACTGCCAAAGTAAAGTAGTATAAGTAGATTCAAGAAGAACTGCTGCCAAAGTAAAGTAGTACAAGTAGGGTAAAGAAGAACTACTGCCAAGGTATAGTAGGACAAGTAGAATCTAGAAGAACTGCTGCCAATGTAAAGGAGATCAAGTAGAATAAAGAAGAACTACTGCCAAAGTAAAGTAGAACAAGCAGAATCAAGAAGAACTGCTGCCAAAGTAAAGTAGAACAAGTAGGGTAAAATAACTACTGCCAAAGTAAAGTAGGACAAGTATATTCAAGAAGAACTGCTGCCAATGTAAAGGAGGTCAAGTAGATTCAAGAAGAACTGCTGCCAAAGTAAAGTAGAACAAGTAGAATCAAGAAGAACTGCTGCCAATGTAAAGGAGGTCAAGTAGATTCAAGAAAAACTACTGCCAAAGTAAAGTAGAACAAGCAGCATCAAGAAGAACTGCTGCCAAAGTAAAGTAGGACAAGTAGGGAAGGAATAACTACTGCCAAAGTAAAGTAGGACATGTAGAATCAAGAAGAACTACTGCCAAAGTAAAGTATGATAAGTATAATCAAGACGAACTGCTGCCATAGTAAAGTAGGACAAGTAGAGTCGATAATAACTACTGCCAAAGTAGGACAAGTAGAATCAAGAAGAACTACTGCCGAAGTAAAGTACGACACGTAGAATCAAGAAGACCTACTGCCGAAGTAAAGTAGAACAAGTGAAATCAAAAAGAACTACTGCCAATGTAAAGTAGGACAAGTAGATTCAAGAAGAACTGCTGCCAAAGTAAAGAAGGACAAGTAGAATCAAGAAGAACTGCAGCCAAAGTAAAGTAGGACAGGTAGAATCAAGAAGAACTACTGCCAAAGTAAAGTATGACAAGCAGAATCAAGAAAAACTGCTGCCAAAGTAAAGTAGGACAAGTAGAGTAGGGAATAACTACTGCCAAAGTAAAGTAGGACAGGTAGAGTCAATAAGAACTACTGCCAAAGTAGGACAAGTAGATTAAAGAAGAACTACTGCCGAAGTAAAGTACGACACGTAGAATCAAGAAGACCTACTGCCGAAGTAAAGTAGGACAAGTGGAATCAAATGGAACTACTGCCAAAGTAAAGTAGTACAAGTAGAATCAAGAAGAACTGCTGCCAAAGTAAAGTAGGACAAGTAGAATCAAGAAGAACTGCTGCCAAAGTAAAGTAGGAAGAGAGGGGGAGAGCAGAAGAGAGGGGGGCATTGGGGGAAGTAAGAAGGGGGAGAGGGAATTGGTGAAACAAGCTCCTTTCCTCTCAAACAGACAAACAGACAGACAGACAGACAGACAGACAAACGGTGAGGAGTGAGAAGTAGACAGACACAAATGGTACCCTATTCCCTATGTAGTGCACTACTTTAGACCAGGGATCTATGGGGGCCTAGTGCACTATATAGAGAATAGGGTACCATTTGGGACACTGCCCTAGACACCTCAGGAGCCAATATGCCAGAGCTGACAGGCAGGTCACGCTGTCAACTTAAGTGCCTCTGGGTAATGTGGGTATATGTCAACTCACCACGTGCTCTGGTTTTCTGATTTATTTCTCTAAAAGATTTTGCAGATTGTTTTATCTCACTCGCCCATAGAGCAGTGGAGGAGTCTGTCTGTCTGAGGAGCTATGGTGTGTTTGAATTACCTGTGTGTGTATTGATTCATCTGTAATTACACTTTGCTCATGTTTTCAGTCAATATATAATTGTATCCTTTCTATTGCACTTATATAAAGTTTGAAAGATGTTTGTGTGGTTGTGGGTGTTTTTCAGGGTATCGCTGGTAAATCTGGACCCAGAGGACAGCGTGGCCCAACGGTAGGAACCTGGAAACTCATCAGTCGGTCTGCAGTCTATACTCTCTAACACAACACTTTCTCTGAATTGCTATGATGGTCTTCTCTGTGTTCTGTATCTAGGGTCCCCGAGGTGGAAGAGGTGCCAGAGGACCAACTGGAAAGCCAGGTGCTAAGGTCAGTTATATCCGTCTCTAACTCAGGTAGAAGATCAGTGTCATCTAACCAGGACGATGGCCCATCCAGAAACAACTTCTAGCCCTGTTGGTTCTATGATACATGACAAACTACATAAAGTGCAGCTCAGATGTTTGAAAGTATTTAACATGATTTGACCCGGGCCTACTGTACAATATTATAATAATAATAATAATAACTTTATTTTTGTAGCGCTTTTCAATACTAGTAAGAAAGTGCATCACATCATAAAATAATACAGTTAAATAAAAGTACTAACAGAGAATAACATTAAGAAGGAGAAATGAACAAAAGATAGCTATTTAAAATCAGACATTAAAATCCTCTTTCTAGAAGTATGTCTTCAGCGGGGATTTAAAAGAGGCACTGAGTCTGCAAACCTGATCTCTGGCAGACCATTCCACAGTCTAGGGGCCCTAATGGAAAATGCCCAGTCTCCTTTAGTTTTCAACCTAGACTCTGGAATGGTCATCTCTTCACTTGTGAAGAGTAGCTACGCTAGCTTGGTCACTTGTGAAGAGTAGCTACGCTAGCTTGGTCACTTGTGAAGAGTAGCTACGCTAGCTTGGTCACTGGGTCTGATTGGTAAATAGAGCTGCGTGTCATCCACATAGCAGCAAAACTGAATGCTACAATTTTGGATGATGTCACCAAGAGGAAGGATATACAGGGAAAAAAGGATGGGCCCCAGAACTGACCCCTGAGGGACACAATAGTGAAAAGGTGCTGGGGACGATACGGAACCACCTGTGCTCACTGAGGAACATCTGCCACAAAGATATGACCTGAAGCAGTCGAGGACAATGCCGGAGATTCCCACCCATCTCTCCAGCCTATATCTGATTGTGTCTGTCTGCTCCACAGGGAACATCAGGCAACCACGGACCTCCCGGTGGACCAGGAGAGAGAGTGAGTACTAAATATATGTATTCTGTTCTATTGCAAAGAATATGAGGAGATGTTTTAGTTTGTAGGCCATTGGGAGGAGGTTAAGGATAAAGGATGGTTTTAGTTTGCAGCCCATTGGGATGAGGTGTGAGGATAAAGGATGGTTTTAGTTTGGAGGCCATTGGGAGGAGGTGTGAGGATAAAGGATGGTTTTAGTTTGGAGGCCATTGGGAGGAGGTGTGAGGATAAAGGATGGTTTTAGTTTGGAGGCCATTGGGAGGAGGTTAAGGATAAAGGATGGTTTTAGTTTGCAGCCCATTGGGATGAGGTGTGAGGATAAAGGATGGTTTTAGTTTGGAGGCCATTGGGAGGAGGTGTGAGGATAAAGGATGGTTTTAGTTTGGAGGACATTGGGAGGAGGTGTGAGGATAAAGGATGGTTTTAGTTTGGAGGCCATTGGGAGGAGGTGTGAGGATAAAGGATGGTTTTAGTTTGGAGGCCATTGGGAGGAGGTGTGAGGATAAAGGATGGTTTTAGTTTGGAGGCCATTGGGAGGAGGTTAAGGATAAAGGATGGTTTTAGTTTGGAGGCCATTGGGAGGAGGTGTGAGGATAAAGGATGGTTTTAGTTTGGAGGCCATTGGGATGAGGTGTGAGGATAAAGGATGGTTTTAGTTTGGAGGCCATTGGGAGGAGGTTAAGGATAAAGGATGGTTTTAGTTTGCAGCCCATTGGGATGAGGTGTGAGGATAAAGGATGGTTTTAGTTTGGAGGCCATTGGGAGGAGGTGTGAGGATAAAGGATGGTTTTAGTTTGGAGGCCATTGGGAGGAGGTGTGAGGATAAAGGATGGTTTTAGTTTGGAGGCCATTGGGAGGTGTGAGGATAAAGGATGGTTTTAGTTTGGAGGCCATTGGGAGGAGGTGTGAGGATAAAGGATGGTTTTAGTTTGGAGGCCATTGGGAGGAGGTGTGAGGATAAAGGATGGTTTTAGTTTGGAGGCCATTGGGAGGAGGTGTGAGGATAAAGGATGGTTTTAGTTTGGAGGCCATTGGGAGGAGGTGTGAGGATAAATGATGGTTTTAGTTTGGAGGCCATTGGGAGGTTAAGGATAAAGGATGGTTTTAGTTTGGAGGCCATTGGGAGGTGTGAGGATAAAGGATGGTTTTAGTTTGGAGGCCATTGGGAGGAGGTGTAAGGATAAAGGATGGTTTTAGTTTGGAGGCCATTGGGAGGAGGTGTGAGGATAAAGGATGTTCTTATTTTCTTATTTTATCTCAGGGACCTCAAGGACCCCAGGGGCCAGTCGGCTTCCCAGGACCTAAGGGCCCTAACGTAAGTACCCTTCCCGGAACCTAAGGGCCCTAACCTATGTACCCTTCCCATTACCTAAGGGCTCTAACTTTAGTACCCTTCCCTTTCCTTTAAAATAGCTGATGGGACTACAATATGTATTACAATATCATTCTACTTCAGCAATGTGGTCCCTATTAGCTTAACCTGTTCATCTCATCTCCCTCAGGGGCCCCCTGGTAAAGATGGAATGCCTGGTCACCCTGGACAGAGAGGAGAGACAGGTTTCCAGGGAAAGACTGGCCCCCCTGGGCCTGGAGGGGTTGTAGGACCTCAGGTAGGCCCACACACTACACACTACACACTACACACTACACACTATACACTACACACTAGACATGTTTATCAGGACACTAGGGAAATTAACCTGTAATAATTCACATGCTAAATTATGTAAAACATTTACTTGAAAACCTTTGAAAATACTAGCTTACTGTCATCTAATAAGCTTAAACATTTGATACAGAATGTAAACCTGGTGTTGTGTCTGTCTGACAGGGACCAACAGGAGAGACCGGCGGCATCGGAGAGAGAGGACACCCTGGCTCCCCTGGACCCCCCGGAGAGCAAGGCTTACCTGGAGCTGCTGGGAAAGAAGGAGGAAAGGTAAGCAAACTCCCCTATGACTCGACAGTGGTCTCACCCGGCCAAAGCAATACTATGAATAAAAGGTTGGGAAATGGTTGAAAACCCCAAACACAACTGGGCTTTGTCTATTGAAATTCCAGAATAGGAATAATGAATAACAACACTTGCTGTTGTCATGGAAAAACCTAATGGCACATAATCTAGCCGTTTATGCTAATTTACTAAATCTTGAGAATTGATTTCATGAAAATAAAATAAATAATCTTCCAAGATTCTCTTTTAAAATGTGGTCCTTGAAGATGAAGACGCCACAGAGGCCCAGGACAACAATACAATTAGACCCAACCAAATCACGAGAAAACAAAAAGAGAATTACTTGACACATTTGAAAGATTTAACAAAAACAAACTGAGCAAACCTGAATACCTGACCACTGTGACTGAACTAAAATTAAGGAAAGCCTTGACTATGTACAGACTCAGTGAGCATAGCATTGTTATTGAGAAAGGCCGCCGTAGGCAGACCTGGCTCTCAAGAGAAGACCGGCTATGTGCACACGGCCCACAAAATGAGTTGGAAACTGAGCTGCACTTCCTAACCTCCTGCCAAATGTATGACCATATTAGAGACACATATTTCCCTCAGATTACACAGACCCACAAAAAAAAACAAATCCAATTTTGATAAACCCCAATATCTATTGGGTGAAATACCACAGTGTGCCATCACAGCAGCGAAATGTGTGACCTGTTGCCACAAGAAAATGGCAACCAGTGAAGAACGAACACCATTGTGGTCCAGGAATAAAACAGAGAGAGACTGGGGTAGTGCAGGAAATGAACAGACATTCATACATTAATAAAATCATTTTACAGTCATTCCATGTTGCTTATCATGACAATTTGTACGTTGTTACTAATATCGATACACACACAGTATAATACAGAAATAAACACAAAATTAGATAATTCTCTTTTTTGGTTATTATGCACTTGGACGTTATACATCAATTGACAGGGAATGTCTGTCATGATATGACCTATCTCATGTAGTCTTCATCTCTCTCTCTCTCTCCTCCAGGGTGACCCAGGTCCAATGGGTACGTCTGGGAAGGTTGGCCCAGCCGGGCTCAGGGGCTTCCCTGGACAGAGAGGTCTTCCTGGGGCTAATGTAAGACACTGCAACCCCTTCCATCCATACAGCACTCTCCATGGATACACAACGTTATCAGGACATATACAGTATATAGAGACCATTATCAACACATATACAGTATATATAGACTGTTATCAGGACATATACAGTATATAGAGACCGTTATCAGGACATATACAGTATATAGAGACCGTTATCAGGACATATACAGTATATAGAGACTGTTATCAGGACATATACAGTATATAGAGACTGTTATCAGGACATATACAGTATATAGAGACTGTTATCAGGACATATACAGTATATAGAGACTGTTATCAGGACATATACTGTATATAGAGACTGTTATCAGGACATATACAGTATATAGAGACCGTTATCAGGACATATACAGTATATAGAGACTGTTATCAGGACATATACAGTATATAGAGACTGTTATCAGGACACATACTGTATATAGAGACTGTTATCAGGACATATACAGCTTATAGAGACTGTTATCAGGACATATACAGTATATAGAGACTGTTATCAGGACATATACAGTATATAGAGACCGTTATCAGGACATATACAGTATATAGAGACTGTTATCAGGGCATATACAGTATATAGAGACTGTTATCAGGACATATACAGCTTATAGAGACTGTTATCAGGACATATACAGTATATAGAGACTGTTATCAGGACATATACAGTATATAGAGACTGTTATCAGGACACATACAGTATATAGAGACTGTTATCAGGACATATACAGTATATAGAGACTGTTATCAGGACATATACAGTATATAGAGACCGTTATCAACACATTTACAGTATATAGAGACCGTTATCAACACATTTACAGTATATAGAGACTGTTATCAGGACATGTACAGTATATAGAGACTGTTATCAGGACATGTACAGTATATAGAGACTGTTATCAGGACATATACAGTATATAGAGACCGTTATCAGGACATGTACAGTATATAGAGACCGTTATCAGGACATATACAGTATATAGAGACTGTTATCAGGACATATACAGTATATAGAGACTGTTATCAGGACATATACAGTATATAGAGACCGTTATCAGGACATGTACAGTATATAGAGACCGTTATCAGGACATATACAGTATATAGAGACTGTTATCAGGACATGTACAGTATATAGAGACCGTTATCAGGACATATACAGTATATAGAGACTGTTATCAGGACACATACAGTATATAGAGACCGTTATCAGGACATATACAGTATATAGAGACTGTTATCAGGACATGTACAGTATATAGAGACCGTTATCAGGACATGTACAGTATATAGAGACCGTTATCAACACATATACAGTATATAGAGACCGTTATCAGGACATATACAGTATATAGAGACTGTTATCAGGACACATACAGTATATAGAGACCGTTATCAGGACATATACAGTATATAGAGACTGTTATCAGGACATGTACAGTATATAGAGACCGTTATCAGGACATGTACAGTATATAGAGACCGTTATCAACACATATACAGTATATAGAGACCGTTATCAGGACATATACAGTATATAGAGACTGTTATCAGGACATGTACAGTATATAGAGACTGTTATCAGGACATATACAGTATATAGAGACTGTTATCAGGACACATACAGTATATAGAGACCGTTATCAGGACATATACAGTATATAGAGACTGTTATCAGGACATGTACAGTATATAGAGACCAGTATCAGGACATGTACAGTATATAGGGCCGTTATCCAGGACATGTACAGTATATAGAGACCAGTTATCAACACATATACAGTATATAGAGACTGCTATCAGGACATATACAGTATATAGAGACTGTTATCAGGACATGTACAGTATATAGAGACTGTTATCAGGACATATACAGTATATAGAGACTGTTATCAGGACATATACAGTATATAGAGACTGTTATCAGGACATGTACAGTATATAGAGACTGTTATCAGGACATATACAGTATATAGAGACCGTTATCAGGACATATACAGTATATAGAGACTGTTATCAGGACATATACAGTATATAGAGACTGTTATCAGGACATATACAGTATATAGAGACTGTTATCAGGACATATACAGTATATAGAGACTGTTATCAGGACATATACAGTATATAGAGACTGTTATCAGGACATGTACAGTATATAGAGACTGTTATCAGGACATATACAGTATATAGAGACCGTTATCAGGACATGTACAGTATATAGAGACTGTTATCAACACATATACAGTATATAGAGACTGTTATCAGGACATATACAGTATATAGAGACTGTTATCAGGACATGTACAGTATATAGAGACTGTTATCAGGACATATACAGTATATAGAGGCCGTTATCAGGACATATACAGTATATAGAGACTGTTATCAGGACATGTGCAGTATATAGAGACCGTTATCAGGACATATACAGTATATAGAGATCGTTATCAGGACATATACAGTATATAGAGACTGTTATCAGGACATATACAGTATATAGAGACTGTTATCAGGACATATACAGTATATAGAGACTGTTATCAGGACATATACAGTATATAGAGACTGTTATCAGGACATATACAGTATATAGAGACTGTTATCAGGACATATACAGTATATAGAGACTGTTATCAGGACATATACAGTATATAGAGACCGTTATCAGGACATATACAGTATATAGAGACCGTTATCAGGACATATACAGTATATAGAGATCGTTATCAGGACATATACAGTATATAGAGACTGTTATCAGGACATATACAGTATATAGAGACTGTTATCAGGACATATACAGTATATAGAGACTGTTATCAGGACATATACAGTATATAGAGACTGTTATCAGGACATATACAGTATATAGAGACTGTTATCAGGACATATACAGTATAT